>JALRMH010000053.1:0-267869 GCA_026119935.1 Endothia cerciana
CGGATTTCGCTACCAGGTTTGACAACATCGGACCCGTTCCACCTTGATTGCCGGTGCCCACTCTAACAGGGGCCACCGCCGGGGATTTTGACGTGAGGCGCGCCCCCCCCCCCCCCCGACCTCGACCCATCTTGGTTGCATTTTGCAACAGAACCCTCGCACCGGGTGCTTGCCACTGTTTGAGCGGCCAAGAATCAACCGCGTATGCTAGAGGCATCTCGAAGTGTTCCTTACACCGACTCGGGTCGTCTCTTAATCTCCTGGGATGCATGAGGAGGATCTAAGGCTGCAAGGTCTTATATGCCAGTCCTCCATATGTCGTCGAAGTTAACAATGGTCGTCTAGTAGCCCTTCCATGGTACGTGTCTCGGTAAAGCAGTTGAGGGCCAAGGAACTAGCGAGTTCAATTGGACTCCTGCAGTCCATAAGGGGGTCGATTGGATGGATGGAACTCCTCCATCCTTTCCCCGTCCTCCCCGACCACAGGAGTTGCCTTCTCGCCCCACCTGTCACTCAGGGCCCGACTTCGAAACAGCGGGCCATGCCGTGCCTAATGAGTGTATGGGGTCCATGCAGAGACCTACCATAGTATACTCGCTGCGCAGCTTCACCTGCTCCGAGCCGGGGATACTGACTCGGACACCTAGCTCTCGACACTGTATTTTAACATCGGGAGCTGAGCCCTCCGCATCAACGGCCGGGACTGCCTGACGAGAGGGCCTCACGAGGCAAGGTTTTCGAGAACAATGCCCTGTGCCTGGTGGCAGCAGGGGACCGAATCCTTGTCTCCAAAGGCTCACTCCACTCGTTGCCAGGACGGACATGGACTCGGCGACTCGTAGCTCGATCATAATCTCACCGAAAAAGGGGAGAAAAATTAAAAATGGTACATATCAAGAGGATACCCACGCCCAACTGTGGGACAGCCCCCCCCCCCCAAAAAAAAAGAGAGGAAGAAAAGGTGTGCATCTCTCTATCATATTACCGATTCCGGTGTGACAGGTACCGGCGATCCCCAAAGAAAGGCTCGGTGAAGATCACCAAGGGTCCGGGCCTCGTGGGCCTCATGTATGAACCGCAATCGCATGAAGATCAAAAGTGGCCCGATAGCCTACTATGGTACTGGCAACTGACGACAGGTCACCTCCGGGGTTACAAGCGATGTGGACGATAAAACTGCACGTGACCATCCTATCGTATCCCCAGGTTTGCCGTGGGCTCATGTTGCGATAGGTATGCAGCTCGCCAAGCTGTAGTGGGACGCAGACTCAGGGGCATGAAGGGGGCCCCGACCCCGTCCCCTATATAATAGTAATACTAGTAGTACATAGTATATTTCCCCCCGACTTGGCCCCAACCATCATACAAGACGCGACACAACACCAAAGCTATTTACAAAACTTTCCCCTTCACCTTCGAAGCGAAAGAGTCAAGGCCGGACGAAAGGAATGCAGGAAAGGCTGTTTAGATCCCTTCGAAAGTCAAGGTCGAACTGACCCCTCAGTGAAGGTGGACCTTTGCCTGCGGATTCATATTAGCCGCGTCAGCTCGAAGATCAAGATCGTCGAAACCGAGTGCTTGAAGTGCTACAGTACATAGTAGTCGTCTCAGAGCAGGACTAGCACTACACTAGCTTAAACCTTAAGACTATCTTGTCATCTCGGGACTGATCTGCAGTCCCGCGGCGGGATACCCTGTTCTCTTGAATTATTGTGGATACGGACGTTCCCGAATTTTTATACGAGCACCACGCTGCCCAGAGGGAGCACATATATTATGAACCCCATAGTGGGCAACAGATTGTGGAGCGTGGAGGTCCGCTATGTCTTCTCCAAAAGATGTCTGTCCGTTGCCGGTTAGGAGGTACACGAGGCTAGTGGCTCCTCCCTTTCCACTGCAGACGTGGTGACTGGTAATTACACGGAGAAAACCACACCATGGCAGTCATCCTTCAATGGTCCTCGAGGAGGGGGGGGGGAGGCCGTGAAGCCACAAGCCTCCTCGGTCTCCAATTTGGACTCACCTCGCCGCCGCTGTGCTAGGCACCGGCCTGTGGATCATCATGCTCGCCCATCCGCCGGGGCCTTGTGATACTATATCTTGAGCGAACCTCTCCCGTCGGCCTAGACGCCGTCAGGTCTACCGCGCTGCACAGATAACTTCCCGCTGAGGAGTCTCACAGAAATTACCATGGCTTCGGAGACGACCTATGACTATATCATCGCCGGCGGCGGCCTGTCTGGCTGCGTCGTCGCCTCCAGGCTCAGGGAGTACAAGCCCGACGCCAAGATCCTGCTCATCGAAGCCGGCCAGGACACGCGGTCCCGGACCGACATCCTCAGGCCCGAAGTTCTCAACCTTGGCAGTGAACTGGACTGGATGTTCCCCAGTGAGCCCTCGCCTGGAATCGGTGGCCGAAGTATTGTCTTCAACGCCGGCAAGGGCCTTGGAGGCGGCACCCTGATTAATTCTGGTACGTCTGCATAAGGACAATGAGTGATGAAGGGCTACGTCTGTGTCGGCCTCAGACGCCCGAACCCACCCCCCGAAGGGAGTCCTGCTCCGGGTTTTTCACCGTACTGCGATCTTTTTTTGACATTTCCCCCAGGTGGCTGGCTTCGCGGCTCCTCCATCGAGTACGATGAATGGGCGGCCCGCGTCGGCGACGACCGGTGGAGCTACAACGGCCTGTTGCCCTGGATGAAGAAGACAGAGTCGTGGTACGAGGCGAGCCCGGCGCACCACGGCAGGGACGGCGCCATCGCCGTCGCGCACTCAGTCAAGTCGACGAGCCGAACATTCCCGCTGACCGGGGCCGTCGCCTCGGCCTGGGACGAGCTGGGCGTCCCGGCCCTTGAGGACTTCGACCAGAACTCGGGTGTCAACCTGGGGCGTGCCCACCTGTGTGAGGCGCGTGCCGATGGCCTGCGACAGCATGCCGCTATCAACTATCAGCTCGACGGCGTCGAGATCCTCACTGATACCCTGGTGAAGAAGGTCGTGACTGAGAGCGTCGGCGGGGAGCACAGGGCCATCGGTGTCGAGCTCATGGACGGTAAGGTGATCAAGGGCCGGGAGACGGTCGTCTCGGCGGGTGTCATGAAGTCGCCCCAGCTGCTGATGCTGTCCGGGATTGGGCCCGCGTCGGTCCTGGAGGAGCACGGCATCAAACCCGTCGTCGACAACCCCGAGGTCGGCCAGAACCTGCACGACCACATGTCCTTCTACCAGGTTTGGAAGCTCAAGGACCCGGAGAAGGGCCTCACCCTGGGCTCCCCCAACCCCCTCTTCCGGTCGCCCGAGTACGCCAAGGGCGTCCCGGCGGACTGGATCGTCTCGACGGACGTCGCGCACGACGGCCTCGCCGCGGCCCTGGAGAAAGACGAGGGCGCGGCCCCCGACGCGGCCGCGCACCCGCTCCTCAGGCAGGGCCGCTCGCACATCGAGACCTGCCTCCTGTACCTCAAGCTCCCCATGCCGGGCGTCGCGCCCGACTACGGGCATCTGACCACCCTCGTCATCCCCTTCCTGCCCACCTCCCGCGGCAGCGTCTCCCTGCGCTCGGCGGACCCGGCCGCGGCCCCAAGCATCTCCATGAATTACCTGGCCACGGAGGCGGACAGGTACGTCTACCGCAGCGGCCTGCGCCAGCTGACGCGGCTGATGCTGGACACCGACTTCGGCCGCGAGTACATCGAGGGCGAATCTGTCCCGCCCGCGATGCCGGGCGTGGAGGCCGTGCGGCTGGATGACAGCGACGAGAAGCTGGACACGCGGCTGCGGCTCGCGGCGGTCACGACATGGCACGCCTGCGGGACGTGCAGCATGGGTACGGTGGTGGACTCCGAGTGTAGGGTCAGGGGGGTCGGGGGCCTACGTGTTGTGGATGCTTCGATAATACCTGTTCCGTTGAGTGCTCATATTCAGGCCGGCGTGTACGCGCTGGCCGAGCAGGCTGCGGCGATGATTGCGGGCAAGGCGTAGCCTTTGACATGGGCGACCACTTTGGAACAGGCTCAGCGTAGTTGATTATACTGCATGCTTATTGGAGACGCTGTCGTTTGATTAAATTATTCAAGTTAGTGGCGACATTGGACAGTGCTTCCTCGCGACCAACCGTGACATAGAAATGTGACCCTTGTACCAAGGTCTGACGCGGCTGAGGAATAGGTATTGTTCAAGGGAATATATGGAACACTCAACCTTTATAACGGAGCCAAGGTACTCTTGGCCCTCTCTCCCCTTCATACCAACGGCCTAGAGGACAGTGCCTTTGTCATAAGCTCCTCTGCGACAGGCTCCTGTGCGGTGATCATGAAGCTGCCTCCTGGTGCCCTTTCTGCGATTGCGAGAAAACCTCCTCGAAATCCGCACTCAACTTTGCAGTCACGCGGAGTTTGAGAGAATGCACAGCGCACTTCTTGCAGAGAGTAGACAGTATAGCGCCGAGTATATACATGTGCTTACCACTAAGAACGTCGCCCGTCTCGTCTAACGTAAGGTTGCTATGGTATAGTCTAATTACAGCTGTACTCATCGCTCGGCCACGTCGTCTCCGTGTCTCGGGTGATATCCGAGCGTCCGGGCGTGGCCCCGAGAGTACAAGATTCAGTGGACAATGCACAATGTAGACAGATCAAGATGGAATCTTACCACCAATCCTTCATATTTGACATTCGCCTCTTGGGTGCTCAGCGATTCAGTCTATAACATATTGCAGCGCAGCAATGTCGAAGAGCCAAAGTCGGCAGGGCGATAATCCCGCCATAAAACGGCCAACATCATCCAGATCGACTAGAATTCCCTAGGCTTGATGATTTGCCAGATGGCTGCCCTGGCACGCTCCCGGACGTCCAACTCGGTATCGGCACTCTCGAGGACCTCCAGCCTGTTCAGCAGCCCGAGCTTCTTGAGCTCCCCAGCTCTGGCGGCGCTATTTTCTTCGTCGTCCGCATCGTCGTGCCAGGTCAGGTTGGCGATGAGGTGACACAGCGCGACGCGCACCTCCTTGTCTTCACTGTTGAAGTGCTTGCCCAGGTCATCCAGAAGCTTAGTCTGAGAGATGAGGATCTGTCTGTGCTTGGGGAGACTGGCAGCCAGGTGTACCAGTATATAAACCACAGCCGCGACAATACGTGCCTGGGGGTATAAAACCCGCGACTCCTGGCGGCCTCCGGAGTACCGCCGGTCGAATGGGTGCAGGACCTTGAGTTGAAGTTTTGAGTGTATGATTTCAAAGAACTGATCTTGATCCAGAACACTGAAAAGGTGGTCGATCATGTCTGCGTGGTCCCTAGCTGAGTCGGTTGCCGAGTTGACAGGACCAATGAGGTTTCTCAGGAAGTTCAAGCCTTGCTCCTGTATGGCCAAGTCGTCGTCTCTGACCTTGCGTACCGCGCTAAGCTCAGCCTCGCGGAGCTCCACGACTTTCTCTTCTGCCCGTCGTAATCGCGGTGTTTGTCTCTGACTACCCGTAGACTGTGTTGATGGATCTTGAAGAAGCGCTGATACGAAGGCCCTGCTCTCATCTCCAGCCTGTCTCATGTCCACGTCCTCGTCCATGTCGTTCGCCGTTTGCTTCTCGCTTTTGGCCGTTCGTTGATACAATGCATCGTCCTCCGTGTCCTCGCGAATCAGGCGGACTAGCCATCCTGGAGTGAGTTCATCGATGCAGTCTTTCCTTTGACTGACGGTGGCCCCACCCACCCAGTGCTTCAGAGCCCAGAGCGCATTGAGTCGCAGCACCGGGTTCTGAGAACGAGTTTGGTCGCAGAGACGCCTCATAACACCAACAGTGTCGAGTCGCTGTCAATATCCAGTTAGCCCGCTTGTCTCCGTCTACCTCATTTGGAGGTACTTACATCCCGCATCGGGGAGACATTTGTGACCAGGTTGCACATCAGGCCGGACGCCGCAATCTGGACTTGAATATCTGGATGACGAAGGAGGCGGAAGGCCGGACTCGCAACTCCGCTATCTTGAAGCGTGGTCCGAAGGATGCTGACAGACCTCGCGAGCGTCCGCAGAGCATGGCATGCCGCCACAATGACCGGCACAGGATTGGTACCGTACGCTGCGTCAAATCTTGTTCCATCGTCTTGACCCAAGACAATCTTTGGCGATCTTGGCCGATCCTTGGTTGGCTTGGAGGGCATGGCTGATAGCGACTCAACAATGTATGGGACCATGTCCTGGTCCACAAAAGCCTTTCCATGGTCATCCTTCCCGGCTAAGGCAGCAACGGCCTTCAAAGCGACCTCCCTCACCCTTATACGATGCGCCAGAAGAGGTGCCTGGCATTGAGAACCAAGTCGACTCGTGGGGAACCCAATCTCCCGTTCTGCAGATTTCTCGTGTTGAGGGGTTGGGCTCCACGGTCGTGAAGGTTTGTCGGGAAGTGGTTCATAGGCATCCTTCAAAGACGCGCTTATGATTTTGACCGCAGAACAATCAAATGCGCACCTCTGAAGGAAGTCGCTGTCAACCACCAGCTTTGCCAACACCGCCAGGCTTCGCTCAACGATAGAGCGATTCGTGGCAGTCTCGATGTCGGTGAAGGCAGCTTCAGCACTGCCGGAGGTCGGACCTATATCTTCTAAAACCTGGAGCAGGACTGGGACAATAAGTCGGCCCATATAAGCTTCTCTAGACTTGTTAGTAAAGCCGGCTTTGAAAAGAGATGTAACAACCGAGGCAGCCATAATCCTCTCCATGCCTTCCGCAGATCTGGCTGTATAAATCAGCCACGGTATCAACGGACTTTCATTTTCCTCAACTTCGCCCTCTGGATTTGGGTCAAAGTTCTCAGACTGGGCTGCATCCCAAGCCAAGGGCGGAGAGATCCACCTAGATGAGGACGTTCGTGAGGTAGGCTGAATATCTTTGGCCGGAGAAGACCCCAGCGGTGGAAAGTGGTTGACCGCAGCGCCCTTGGTTTGATACTCAGGAACAAGAGGGAGGAAGCAATCCATCACACCTAGGTCATCGGACGCAACGCTGCTCAGCCCTGCTACCTCGAAGGCATTCGCACATGCTTTGGTAGCCTTTGAGCGCCGGGGAGAGCCAAGGTTGGGAAAGACGGTAAGTATGGCAGGGGCGTAAAGGAGCGCAGCCGCCCTCCACCGAGAGTCACCAATTATTGCGGACAAGGCCTCAAGTATCGCTGTCACATCGGTACTGGCAGCCGCTGGGTCAGGAAGAAGATCCAAAACGCCCTCTGCCCGAGCGATATCCTGTGCATCGGGTACCACAAATCCACGGGCAACGATGACGGACGCGAGATTCGTGGCCAAGGCGTCCGGAATCCCGAAATCCGTAAGGACCCTCTGGTGGCTTTCTTCTCGGCAGAGCAGACTGACAAGCTTGGCCACCAAGTTTCTTTGAGCCTGACATGATTGACTCGTCACTGGGGCGGTCAAGATTAATCTCAAAGCCTCCAACGGCGGCGCCACAAAGATGACGTTTGCTATGTTGGCGAGATCGGTAGCGGAGTTGGGTAGGGCCAGTGCCGTGACTTCGGCGATGTTTATGGCAGCCCTGAGGGCGGCGATGACGACCTGCGGGGGGTTATCCTTGGGCGGTATGTTGGACAGTATGGCAGAGAGGGCGCCTGCCGCATGAATGGGAGCGAGGAAGGCGAAGCCACCTACGCAGACCGAGTCGTCAGTATTATACTCGTCGTGCTGAGATCGCATGGTAGGCATCATACCGTTGGCAAAGCTACCCAAGATCTGGAGGGCCTGCAACCGCACGGCTTCATCTCCTGTCAAAGATCGAAAAGAGGGTTGTGTGTGGCATCGACTCTCCCTGCGGCTGAGCCTAGCAGCGGATCTGCTGGTGTTCAGTATCTCGACAACAGGTTCAAGCACCCCAGCCTCGATCCACTTCTCCTTCTTCCGGACATGGCCGACCACGTCGTTTTTTAAGGACCGCAAAGCAGATAGTTGTTCTGACTGGTCTTGCGACAAGAGCGCTGCTGACAGAGCCACGTTCGGCGAGAGCGACATGGCTGGTGGCCGGGTAGGATATTCGGACCACAGCGCACGGAGTATTCCTGGTCGTGAAGCTGGACCGGGGTTGGAGGGATGTTGTATTGTCCGTAGAGACTGAGATTGGACAGCGGCAAGAGGTAGTGAAATGCGCCGGCACGGTGTCGACTTGCAATACGGCGCAAGGACAAAGATGGCTGCAATTGCAGAGGGGGTCGATGGATCGATGAATAGAACAAATAGGGTTTCGTCTTGGCTGTCAGTGTCTGTGACGACGCGGAAGGTCTGAAGGAGCTCGCTCAGGAGTCGCCACGGACCCTGCCTCTCTCGATCGGAGGTGCGCTCTTCTCTCACCCGGTGACCGGAGCACGGCGGTTGTATGTAAGCTCACAAGCTCCCAATGGATGAGCTACCTGGATGACGATCTTGACTTCAGCAGGACATCCTCAAGACCCAGGGCTGTCAGTGGCTGGCCGTACATAGACGTGGCAAGTCTGTAGCTGTGAATGCCGTGCAAAGCGCAACGGTGGTGATGTCGGGTTCTTTGGCGATTAGCAAGAATAGAAGATGGCGTCAGTTGAGGAGCAGCCCGAGCGTGTATCCCTGTTGATTTCACGCTGCCGAGTAACAGGAAAACGCCTGCCCATGACTGCTGACTAAGTAAGACGCTCGCTACCTGTGAGCCGGCCACCAACATACGTAGATACACTCGCGGCGGCAGGAGAATCCACATAATCACCACTCATCCAGCCCGAGCTGTCTCCTCCACCCGACCCATGACGACGATGCATCTCCTAGCCTTCGCCTCCGCGACGCTCGCTGCAAGCCGTCTGGTCTCTGCCGACCCCCAAACGGCGCAAATATACATCCAGCCCGTCGGGAGCGCATCGTCCCCGGTCCAACTAGCCGAAATCACCTACGACAACACAACCCCAGATGTCAGCCCTGCTGTCACATCCTACGAGGCACCCGAGCTGCCCGAATCTGTGTCGCTGGTGCGGATAGGCCCCTACGACTCGCGCGCGAAGAAGTGGGTGGGGAGCATAAGCATTGCGTCGGTAGAGAACTTCGGGAAGGGCTATTCGCCGCACTTCTCACTGTCGGTGGACGCGACTGGAGTGGACGACAAGCCTGAGGGTGGGCAGAAGGAGGCCAGAGTGCTTGGGGCAAGTCTGAGGGGCGTGAAGATCGATGCTGGTCAGACGAGGGACTTTGGGCCGCAGGCCGGGCTGGTGGTGACGGGCAGGGGCAAGCAGCCGGAGCTGAACAAACCGGTAGTTCTGTCACCGGATGGCAAGAAGGTCGAGAAGGAGGAGAAGACCTTCTTGCAAAAGTCCGTCCTCCAAACCCTCTTGCTCTTAGAAACCAGGCGTGCTGACTCGTCGCAACAGGTACTGGTGGATGATCGGTATCGCCATCTTCTTGGCCATGTCAGGAGGCGGCGGGGAGGGCAAGTAGAGCTAGTAGAGCTCCAGGACAGTGCAATGCGACCATGGATGGTCATGACGGACTGGGTGTCGGCCATCGGCACGCACTGGAACTCGGTGATGTGACACGAATTTTTCTTTTTCTTCTTCTTCTTCTTCTTCTCCTCCTCCTTCTTCCTTCTGTCTGTGGTATTTTTCCTTCCCAGAAGCACGGGTGCTATTGCCTCACCCTGCCAAGTCATGGTTGGGGGGATGTCTGGATCCGCCGTTTGAGGGATCGACCGAGGGTTCATTGCTGCCGGCGAGTTGTTGCCAGCCGTTCCCATCCAGGTTGAGCCTTGCCCCTCCCTAACTTCAGTGCCATTGATTTCTTTTACTGGTGATAGCTGCTGTTGAGCGGCCTGAGACCAAGGCTGCAGTTTTCCGGATCGAGAGAGCTTGTGGCGCCCTTCCTCAGCGCCCCCCTTGGCGGTCTCTCGCGTGCCTGCCACCTCTCTCTCTGCTGCGCTGCTTGGAGGTCCCCTGCACCCGCACATGCCAGCTGAAAGCTACTTCCCGCTGCCAGCCTACCATTGGCCAGGCCCATACCTGCATCTGCGCCTGCAGCCCTCTGCTGTGTACTTTGCATGTATTTTGTACCGGGGTACTACTGTAGGTCGTCGGCCTGCCGCGAGCCTGCTCGCCATGCTAAATTTACAGCGCAAGACCCAAGACCCAAGACCCGCGACTTTCTTCGCGCCTGCAATCCGTCTGCAACTCTCACCTTCCCTCTTCCCTGGCGTTCTCCTTCCACCTCGGTTCGCAAACCAACATCCACACCCCTCGTACACCCTGCCAGATCGCGCGAACCACACTCTTCCATACCAACACACCCAAATCGCAATCCTCAATCACAATGGCTGCCAAGAACGGAAACGGCGTCACTGAGACCCCCGTCGACGCGGTTGCGACCGCTGTCCCCGAGGAGACCTCCGCCGCCGACCCCAAGGGCAAGGGCAAGGCCGTTGCCACTGCTGCGGCGGTCCCCCAGGACGTCGCCATGGACGAGGATGAAGATGACGAGGACGAGGACGAGGATGAGGTCAGTTAGCTGCACCCTCCGCGCCCTATAACACCCTTGCTAAGCGAGGTTCACCTTCCACTGACAAACATTGTACTCTTAGGCTGCTGAGGATGGTATGTCACCGCGAACCCGACGCGAACCTCGGCGACGCGATTCGCATCCTAGTTCTAACTTTCATATCTCACAGCTGACGAGGACGAGGAGGAGGGCGCTGAGGGCGACGGCGCCATCGACCTGAACAACGTCGTCGGTTCCCGCACCCGCGGCAAGGTCATCGACTTCGCCAAGGCCGCTGAGGAGAACCCTGCCGATGATGACGATGACGATGACGACGACGGCGACTTCGAGGGCGAGGACGAGGACGATGAGATGGGCGAGGACTAGGTGACCGCTCGCTCCGACGCTCCTGTTCACTCCGACGCGGTCGACCCTCCCTCTCCTTCCGCCATCAAGCCCGCCTCGCCCACCGCCGGCGCTTCTTAGACGTGCACGACACAAGCCACCGCCCACGATATGTTGATGAAGGTTATGAAGATACACTCGAGACATTGATGGCATACCGCTATACATGTTTCGCGATGGCCCTGATGCGTGCAGGAAGGGCTACAAGATGGCATGTGTAGATCTGTAAAACTGGCCTAGATTCCGTTGGTCGTCTGGTTTTCTCAGCACGAGGAGATCGAGGCCTCTGGCATACAAAGATCAATAGAGACATCAGGGAACAACCTCTAACTGAAAATGACGTTCTACGAGGATGCATGTGACAGGTCAGAGTGATAGACTTTCCTCCGGCTAATCGACTGAACATGCGTTGAGTGGCATTGCGCAATGAGCTTCGTACGAAGATGGAGGAAATACCCTCGCTAGATACCATGTCTGACCGTAAACTGTTGACGAGACACCCAAGCTTTTCACCAGGGTCGCCTCATCACCCGTTCTAGACGGATGGCATCATAATAGTGAGCAACAAAGTCAGTGTTCGGCTCTTACAAGCCTGCACCCCCAGTGGCCCAACAGTATCGACATCCAAAGGAAAATGAAATACTTAAGAGATCCCCCCCTTTTATGACAGCCAGGAAAGTAGTTGCATTCTCCGACTCGCTCATAAAGCCAGAATTTCACCGGTCGGATCCGGCCAGTCGCGTTGAGACGAATCTCTTCAAGGGTCGCTCTGGGAGGTTGCAGCCGGTGATAGCCACCATTTTAGCTTATCCGCACGCCTACCCAGATCCACGAGCCAAATTTCTTGAACCTTGTCCGTTCTGTTGCGCTGCAACACCCCTATTCTAATTCCTAGCTCGACCCGGCCCTCCATCACTCGACCTCTTTGCATTACTGTCCTCTCCGAAGGCAAGACTTCCGTTCGTCACGGCCACGGATGTGAGGACTCACATATGCTACGATGGCATCAAGGTATGTTGTGTTCTCCAGTCTCCCATGCCCGCGTTTCCCGCTAGGCTTGTCATGTTTGCCCCCGGCGCCAAGGCCTCGACGTCAGGCTTCGGCGCAAAGCAACGAGGCCGGCAAACGCCGTCGCGATGCCCGCCACCACCGCGCAGTCTCTCTTGAGTTATCGGCATCACGCGCGCGCCCCCTTTTTAGCGCAACGGTGCTAACCTGGCATCATCACCCTTCACGCAGATTCAACTCCGGCCTCCACCAGCGCGACTCCCGCTCCGCGCTCTTCGAGGGCTACACCGGCTCCGGCGCCGACAACAGGAGGGGCGTGACGCCGAGCCCGAACAGGCTGGGCGGCGGGTACGGGTATGGGTACCCGGGGGCCAACGGGACGGCGGCGAATGGGCCCCTCGGCGTCGAGAGTGGGGGGTTCCGGCCGGCGACGCCGAATAAGAGGTCAGTCCTCCCGCGGACGAGCAGGCCGATCCGGGTATACAGGCGAAGAGCGGATGGGATGGAGGACCGTACCGTGCAGGTGTGGGCAGTCTGCTGACCTATCGGGCACACCCACCCACACACAGGGGCCAGTACAGCGACGCGGTGCTCAACGAGCTCGAGAGCCAGAACGATAGCCAGGTCAAGGGGCTTATGGGGAAAGTGAGGATCATCAAGGATGTGTGTCTCCCCCCTCACCACCGCACCCCTTGGGGTGAAGTCCCCGGACTGACGCCGCGATTCTAGATGAGCATAGCGATCGGTGACGAGATCCGCGACTCGTCGGCGCTGGCCGAGAAGATGAACGATACTTTCGATCAGACACGACTGCGGCTGCGAGGCACCATGAACCGGATGCTGCTGATGGCCGAGCGGACGGGCGTCGGCTGGAGGGTCTGGCTGGGGTTCTTCGCTGCGGTGATCCTGCTGTTCATCTACGTGTGGATGTTCTGATCGACGCAGCAACGGAGGGAAGGACCGGGGCAGTCCTCACGAAGACCACGATGACACCACAATGGCTGGAGGCTGGGCAAATGGAAAGAGCCGCTGCATATTTCTCACGAACCGGAGTTGGGGCGCCACACCAGGGCGGGGGCCATGCGATATATGATCTTTGACAAGAGCGGAACCTACAAACCACAAGAGGGCCAGAGGATTGGGACGGAATCAGCTTTTATCGATACTCCATGTTATAATCTGTGTGCGCTTTATGATTATCTGTTTCGTTTTTGTATCATGGCTGGCTGGCTCATCATACAATACTCCAATAAACACCAACACGGCGTCTCCTATCAATGCTGTGTGTACTACTTACTCCCCTGGTGGCGGGGTATCATTGTTGTGTCGTCCGAACGCCCCGCTAACCCGCCCTCCGTCGTACATGCGGGCTGCTGTCCATAAAGCTGCTCCCGTCCCCTGAGAGAAGACCACTGATGTCGCCATCACTCTGTGCAAGGCTTGCCCGGTTGCTGCTGCGCATGCTGCTCCGCGGCATGCTCCTCCGCAGACGAGAGCCGTGCGGCCGAGGAGCACCTGAGCTTCGGCCGGCAAAGCTGAGCTCCCGCGTAGGCTCATCACTAATCTCCTCGTCCGAATCGGTATGCTCGTACAAGTCGTCGTCGCCGCCTTCGGGTACCCCCTCGTCCAGGTCAGCGTCCATGTCCATGTCCATGGCCATACTAATGTCCGCGTTCATGTCAGGCGCATCATCCTGGGCGGGCTCGAGGTCGTCTTCCTCCAGCATGTGCTCCTCGTCGCCCGTAGCACCAAAGAACGCGCTTGTGTCGTAGTCTTGCTCCGGTCCCCGCGCCATCATCTCCCTCATGCGGTCCTCAGCGGCACGCAGATCCCGCACCTCCTCGCCCGCGGGACTAAGCGGCACCGCACCCGCGTGATCCACGCCCTCGCTGCCCTCCACCGTCTCCTCCTCATCCTCCTCATCGCCCTCCGCGCTCTCCTCCCCGTCGAACCCGAACCCCTCCGCCTCGGGGATGTCCTCGTCCAGGTCCTGCTCCCCCTCCCCGTCGTCCTCCATCATCGGCTCGTCTTCTCCCAGCCCCGCCTCCGCCATCTGCGCCTGCATCTGCGCCTCCCGCCGCATCGCCTCCGCGTGCTCCTCCGCCTCGCGCCGCTCCTCGCGCATCTGTAGCAACGTCTTCGGGATCCCGGGCGGCTTCAGCCACCCGATGCCGTAGTTGGAGACGTTCGCCCGGCGCCGCTCCATCATCGCCTCGTCATGCCTCAGCCGTGCGAGGGTGGTGCGCTCGAGCAGCGCACGGCGGTGGTCGCGGTCGCGCGGGTGAGGCTGCTGCTGCGCCGTCATGTTGCTGTTATGGTTGTCATGGTGCGGGGACGCGTTGTAATAGTTCATGAGGAGGTAGTGCGGGACGCTGGGCGGCGCGTATTCTGAGGTGTACCAGAGATCGTGAGGCTGGGGAAGCCCGTCAGTATACTGGGCCGCCTTGCGCAGCTACGGGTCTTGCGCAGCTACGGGTCTTGATGGGGCTTACGTTGCGTGGGGTGAGATCTGGCAGCGTGGACATGAACGTGGAGAACATGTTGCCCAGCCGTGGCCGCTGTGCGCAGCGGTGAGTTTGAGGCACAGGTTCGTGTGAGGATTTGACACTGGTAGTCTTGTGGTATGTAGAGACGCCCACTGCTGGAAGATCCGGAGCCGAATGGTCTGTGAAGCGATGGGAGTACTGGAGGTCTGTTTTGTCTGTTGTTATGTTATTTGAGGGCCTTCCTCAGCCTTCATGGCTGCTGCCAGGCGAGCTCCAGGTACCTTTGTGCCTTCCCGTCGTGAGGTGCAAGGGTCCCCTGTCCCCCGCATGCGGCTTGCCGTTTGGCACGTGCACCCTGCGGTAGTACGGAGTACTATGGTACAACAGTACAAAATACTTCACATATCAGAGTGCGACACGTCTTCGGTGCTTGCAGCCTCGGCACCTCGCCAAGGCTGCTGTGTAAAGGGAATCACAGAAAAGCAAGATCAGATATGCATGATGCCAGAGGAGGAGACGGGACGAAGCGAGTTGTGGTGGTCACACGGTGCCGCCCCTCCCTCCTACCCCCGAGGCACAAATTGGAGATTGGCCAAGCACGCGCTGGCAGAACGACATATCACAGCGGTGCATGAGTATGGTAGGATGGAGTGCCTCGGTTACTACTGTGTAGGATAGCAGGAAAAGTCGCCTTGGCAAGTCAGGACAGATTCCCTATGGGACGGGCTCCGAAGGGCGTATCTCTCTCGGGCAAAACTGGGTTTCACAGGATGACTTTGGTGTGACCTCCAGAGATGTTAGCTCTGCCCAGGTGAGACGCCATGGCTTCAGGCGTCGTCCCTAGTTGAGAAATGCAGGTTGCGGGTTGCGCTGCACGGAACATATCGGATTCTGGGCTAGATCTATGTTGTAAAGGAACACCAGTAAGACCAAGCAGATCAAGCAGTCGGGCAGGATAAGTGAGAAGACACTGGTGATGGGCCTAGATTTGGTGGTAGACCCGACTGTGGATGAGAGGGTACCTGATAATACCAAGCCATGTTGATGTTCTTGAGTCCAGCAATCAGAAGGTTGATGGTCATGCTCTTTTCACCCTATTCGGACCGACGAGCGCCTTCTTCGGACGAGGAACAGAATTCTCGGGAGAGCCACAGGCGATATTTTGCCAAGATGCAAAAGTCAGTCAACCGTTCTCAACAGCGACAGGAATCCGAGTGGCTGGCGCCATATTGTCGTTCGGCCTCGACACCCGAATCAGAAAGAATCAGGGGAATCAGGTCAGGTCAACGACGCGAGTTTCGATAGAGTAACTGCAATTGCTCTGAGTGGTGGTTGTGAATACTGTGACCAGGCTGTGGATCATTGTTCCGGCTTGATGGGCGACCCGCAAGCCGCGGAAGAGGATACTCGAATGTCCGCCCTAGGATTCGACATTGGTCCGGACCGCAAGGTCTGGATCCATCAATCATGCTCGGAAGAAATCGGCTGTGTGTTTTTCCTCGCCAAAACTGGCGTCTGCGCCAGCCTCCGCTCGCCCAAGGAGAAGAAGCACGTCAGCCAAACGATGAGGTGGCCCGAATTCCAAAGCGATCTCGGACTAGACGAAAGCAACGTTGAAATGCAGCAAGCCGGAAAGCCTCATGGGCCCTGGCGTCGCAAGCAGCAATGTCTCCACAAATAATGTGACAATGCGTATGCGCTTGGGTCACCTGAGCATCAGCAGTACAGACACGGCTGGCGGAAGTTCAATACTGTTTCCGCGGGGTCCAAGGGGTCGAGCCTGAGTAGTCTACCCAACTCTTTCACCGGTGGGCGACAGCCATTCACCATGGTATGGCTGCTCACGTAAGGCGTACAAAACTGAATAGCTTCGCGAATGGCTGTTGCCGGGCTTGCTGATCGACAAAAAATGGTCAAGTCAAGTCGCAACGTCATCGACAATGTGTACGGGTTTAAGGGATTTAGGAGTCCCAGGGCCGCGGACTGGCTGACTGGTCTTGATAGAGAGGGCCAGCGGAGGGCACGTGGAGGACACGAGAGGCGACACTCCATCAGAAGGCGAGGCTAGCATGTGGTGCGACTTGGTTGGCTCAAGATAAGGGTCTCTCTAAAACGGCAGCACTGGTGATTGGCTCCTCGCCACATTGTCGCTGACAATTTCTTTGACATCAGCGTATTCCGATGGATGACGGTCATGAGGACGCGCAGGACGCGCAGGGTTTGCATTTGCCGCACCCATGTCAGTAAAAATGAAGGATCTCGCACACATCTTTGTTTGCATGTGTCCCATTCTGCATGCCGGTCAGCTCAGATCCTTGATAATTTCAGCTGAATCAAGGGTCGTCAAGGGCTGGGACAGTACATTTTATATTCTTGAGATCTCTCCGAGCGTCGAGCAAAGAAGGCTTGAGTTGAACTCTTCCTGTCAAGTCGTTGAATCTCCGACAACTCCCGACGCTGCGAAACGTCCCACGGACCTTGCCCCATGTTTGGAGCCTCGGCCAGATCCAGTGTGGGAATCCGTTTTCGCGAGCATTGCAAATGCGTTGGTGGTGAACATTTTCTCTAGCGATATCGGCCTTTGAAACAAGCGGCGGGTGATTGGCTTTGGGAGGAGGAGCTCTCAAGCTTGATGTGACTCCGTCCTTTTTTTCTTCTTCCTACAAGGATGTTTATGCAGCATGCATGATCCCTACTAGCGTTGCAGCTCAGTTTGTGGGGGGATATTGGGGTCGTCCGTAATACAAAGAAGATTCTCAGCCTGTTTCAGCGGGATGAACACAAACTCACAGGTAAAAAAATAATAAAAAATAAAAAATTATAATTTGAAGGTTGAAAGGCAGTTGAACAGCCACAGAGGATAGTTTGCGAGAGTATCCTGGTTCTGGATCATTCCCGGAAATGGTAGATGAGAGGAACTGGATGCACAATGAACCCCTCCCTACTCAAGCAAGATCTGAGTACATAGGTACCTAAGCCGTTGGGTCCTGAGACCATCGCCTACAGTACTATAGACCAGACCCTGGAAGACAACCAGGTTGCATTTAAACTTGCAGCTGTGATCCAGCCAATGTTGTTTCGATTGGCTTCTCTTTATGCCAGATTTAGAAGGCTACCAGGACACCGGTTCTGAAATGTATGTGAACCTGGGCAATAAATGCAATACAAACATGGAATTATGTTTGCTCAGCTTGTAGGCAAAGAGGAATTGAGGACGAGGCTATCTTATCCCTGACTCAACAGGCGTTCTTGGGAGAGACCATATCACGAGGTAGTCTTCTTACCATTGAAGACCTTGAGGGATGCAATTAGAAAGGCACCCTCCTCATTTTCCTCCTCCTCCTCCTCCTCCTCCTCCTCCTCCTTGTTGTCTGTGGTCTGCGGGGCAGGACTACCTGGGCACTTAACCCCCACCTTTTGGACCCCTGCAACTAGCGTACCCTGGTAGCTTGTCTCCCAGCATTGCCCCTCCAAGCTCCGATCGGTCTCCTCCCCTCCATAGCCTTCCCTGTCCCCTACCAATCTGCTTGCTTTCAATCTAAACGCATATTCACCTGGAGCGGAAGGCATGGCTAGTGTGAGGTAGAAAACTTGCCCGACCCTCCTTGCACCAGCTCTCTCTCCTCTCCTTCTCCTCGCAACACAACTCCATCTCTCCCTTCTCGAGTTGTAAACGACGACTCTGCACACGCATCCTCTTGAACAGACTCACCGTCTCCTGTTTGCCAGCAAAGCCACATTCAAGTAAGTAATCATTCCCTCCATGCCCCTCCATCCTCCCCAGGTCGAAGAGTCGAAGAGTCAAGTCAATCACAACCTCCTGCACTGCGCTTCCACCGTCGATGTACACCGAACCAGTCCCTGGGATACCTTGCGCAACAAGGCAACTTGGCCATGGACCACATCTACTCCTCTGGAAACAAGCTCGTCTTGGGAACATCCTGCATTCAGACTACCAGACTTTGACCTCCCTCGATGAGAGTATGGCCCGTCAAAAACGTCAAAAATGTCATCCTCGAAGCACTTTGCTACACAGAAGCCGCGATCAGCACTGTCAATAGTGGGCCAAGCTTGGTTGATTGGTCACACAATCCGCCCTCAACAACTCGCTCCAGCTCAACCTCCATCTGGCATGCAATTTCGAAACCAAAATCCTTGATAAGAAGAAGAAAAAATGGGACATCAACTACAGCCCTTGACGAGGTTATACTGGTCTACACTTGGCCTGGAAGCTCTGGCTCAGGATGACCTCATCAGCCTGTGGGTCTATCTCGAACTACATGCGACCATACGCGAACGTGCAGATCGAACGATCGGCTCAGTCCTCCGCTTGATGCGGCCAACGGATTTTGAGGGATCTGGAAACTCAGCCGCTTATCTCGTCCTGGCTGGGGTACGCTGCCATGTCACCAGGACGGCATGCACCAACCTTTCTAAGGGAAGGGTGTGCAGGTACGGACCTCTCTCGTAGAAGGTAACCTGCCACCGACCGGTCGCACCCACACCAACCAGGAGAATACCTCCGATTTGTGCGAGTCTTGTCTCGTCGCATTTGTGGGCTCATGTTTAGCTCAAATCACGGAAATCACTGCAGTTTTCTGGTCACGCGCGGGCATCTTGTGGTCTCCCGCATTCCCGTCGCCAATACATCTCCCACTGCGAGGAAAACTCAACCACAACCGACTCTCAAGGTTCTACGTCAGATTGCGGCTCAGGCGCCGTTCCACGACACTTCGGGAACCAGCGCAGTTCGCGGGCTATCCAACTTTGACTCATTAATGACATCTCCTGGGATTGAAATGACCAAGATCAAATCGGTGATTTACTAACGATTTGCCCTGTTAGAAACATTCACTAGGGCATTGTTGCTGCTCTGTATCCGACGGCAAGCTTGTCCCTGCCTACTTGGGACAGCTTTCAGTTTTCCGACGGACACGCAAAACCGACCACCCATCTATCTCGGAGTGGTGGCCTAGCATGGGCTTGGCTACCGAGTTCGACGACCGACAAGTACATTTGCAGGCTGAACCCGAGGCATACCAGCCGTATGAGTACCAGCAAGAGGGCAATGGCACTTGGGCCGGTGCCCTGCCGGTGAAGCAGTATGTCTCCTGGTCTTTGAGACGAGCCTCGAACTATAATTAATCACTTCGAACAGGGGACTCTATGACCCTTCCTTGGAGAAAGATGCATGCGGTGTCGGTTTTGCCTGGTACGCCGATTCCTGTCCTCGTGGACGATACTAGCTAACAAGACACAGCAACATCAAGGGCAAGCCGAGCCACAAGATTGTCAGCGATGGTAAGCCTGGGTCCCTGCTGAAGTTATCCAATCGAACATCAACGCTAACAGCCTGAAGCTCGTAACCTACTTTGCAACATGACCCACCGGGGTGCCGTGGGCTCTGATGCACGAGATGGTGATGGTGCTGGGGTCATGACTTCGATCCCTTTCAAGTTCTTCATCAAGAACTTCGAGCGTGATGTTGGCATCAAGCTTCCGCCTCCTGGTCAATACGCCGTAGGCAACCTGTTCTTCAATCCCGACCCAGAGACCCTGGAGGAGCAGAAGCGGCAATTGGAAGATATTGCCGAGTCATTGGACCTGCGGGTCTTGGGATGGCGCGAGCCTCCTGTGGACTCGTCCCTGCTGGGGCCCGCCGCCCTCAGCCGGCAGCCTGCCATTCTGCAACCTTTCGTCGTTCTCGCGTCTGCTTATGGCTCCGGAAACGCGCCTGGGGTGACCGATCTTGAGAAGTTCGACGAGCGACAGTTTGAGAGACAGCTCTACGTGCTCCGAAAGCGCTCCACGCACACTATTGGCCTGCACAACTGGTTTTACATTTGTTCTCTGTCCAACAAGAACATTGTTTACAAGGGTCAATTGGCACCTGTTCAGGTCTACCAGTACTATCACGACCTGGTGAACGCCGACTACGAGGCACACTTCGCTTTGGTGCACTCTCGATTTTCCACCAATACCTTCCCTTCCTGGGACCGAGCACAGCCTTTGCGGTGGGCAGCCCACAACGGTAAGTGAATCGAGAAGGCCTCGCTACATTATAAAAAGCTGAAACCGCAGCAGGTGAAATCAACACCCTCCGTGGCAACAAGAACTGGATGAGGGCTCGCGAGGGTGTGATGCAGTCGGACATTTTTGCGGACGAGTTGGAGATGCTGTATCCTATCGTAGAGGACGGTGGCTCAGACTCTGCTGCTTTCGATAATGTCCTTGAGCTGCTCACCATCAACGGTGTGCTCTCTTTGCCAGAGGCTATAATGCTGATGGTTCCCGAGGCATGGCAGGGTAATACCTCCATGGACCCCAAGAAGGCCGCTTTCTACGAGTGGGCCGCTTGCCAGATGGAGCCATGGGATGGCCCTGCTCTGTTCACCTTTGCCGATGGCCGCTTCTGCGGCGCCAATCTTGACCGAAATGGTCTGAGACCTTGTCGATACTATGTCATGGATGATGACCGTATCATCTGTGCCTCCGAGGTTGGCACTATTCACGTAGAGCCCGAGCGTGTCATCCAGAAGGGACGTCTACAGCCTGGGCGCATGCTGCTAGTTGATACGAAGGCTGGACGTATCATCGATGACCATGAGCTGAAGGAGGCCGTGTCAAGCCGACAGAACTTCCGCTCCTGGCTCGACAACGAGCTCATCTCTATGCCCACGGTGCTCAACGCAATGTCGGCTGATAAGAGCCTCGAGTTGGCTGCCACGCCTGACATTCTTCCCCTGCAGGAGGACCCTCTTCTTCTCGCCTTCGGCTACACTTTCGAGCAGGTCTCACTGCTACTGGCTCCTATGGCCTCCGATGAGAAGGAGGCGCTCGGATCCATGGGTAATGATGCTCCTCTCGCCTGCCTCTCTCCGGCTCCGCGAATGCTCTACGAGTATTTCCGACAGCTGTTCGCTCAGGTCACCAACCCTCCCATCGATCCCATCAGAGAGTCCATTGTCATGTCTTTGGACTGCTATATCGGTCCTCAAGGAAATCTTTTGGAGATGGACTCTTCCCAGTGCGGCCGCCTGCTCCTTCCAAGCCCGATTCTGTCAATCCCCGAATTCAACGCGTTGAGAAACATCTCGAAGATCCACCCGGAGTGGACGGTCAAGGTCATTGACCTCACTTTCCCCAAGGAGGAAGGCGTCGAGGGCTATATTCGCCACCTCGACTTCATCTGCAATGAGGCTACTGCCGCGATTGAGGCCAGAGATCGGATCATTATCCTCTCCGACCGCAAGACCTCGGCTGACCGCGTTGCTGTCTCGACTCTTCTGGCCTCCGGTATGGTTCACCACCACTTGATCAGCAACAAGTGGAGATCAATGGCCGCCATCGTCCTCGAGACTGCTGAGGCTCGTGAGGTCCACCACATGTGTGTCCTCATGGGCTACGGTGCTGATGCAGTCAACCCCTACCTCGCCATGGAGTGTATCCTGAAGCTCAACCGGGAGAAGCTCATCAAGAAGAACTTGTCCGACGAGGTCCTCATCCAGAACTACAAGCACTCTTGCGACGGTGGTATCCTGAAGGTGATGAGCAAGATGGGTATCTCCACGTTGGCCAGCTACAAGGGTGCGCAGATCTTCGAAGCTCTGGGAGTGGACGACACCGTCGTCGAGCGATGCTTCAGAGGCACCACCACTCGTATCAAGGGTATCACCTTTGATCTCATCGCTGAGGACGCCTTCCGACTCCATGAGCGCGGCTTCCCATCTCGCTACACCGTTGAGATTCCCGGCCTCCCCGAGTCCGGCGAGTACCACTGGCGGGATGGCGGTGAGGCACACGTCAATGATCCTACTTCCATCGCCAACATCCAAGACGCTGTGCGTAACAAGAACGATAAGTCTTACGAGACCTACTCCAGGTCTGAGTACGAGCAGATCAAGAACTGCACACTCAGAGGCATGTTGGACTTTGAGTTCGACGAGTCAAAGTCGATCCCGATTGACCAGGTCGAGCCTTGGACCGAGATCGTCCGGCGCTTCTGCACGGGTGCCATGTCCTATGGTTCCATCTCCATGGAGTCTCATTCCACGCTTGCCGTCGCCATGAACCGCCTTGGAGGAAAGTCCAACACCGGCGAGGGTGGTGAGGATCCGGAGCGTTCCCAGGTCGATGAGAACGGTGACACCCGACGGTCCGCTATCAAGCAGGTGGCCTCCGGCCGTTTCGGAACGACGTCCGCCTATTTGGCAGACGCTGATGAGATTCAAATTAAGATGGCCCAAGGTGCCAAGCCAGGAGAAGGTGGTGAGCTTCCAGGCCACAAAGTTACGAAGTCCATCGCCAGGACACGTCATTCTACACCTGGAGTGGGGTTGATTTCACCCCCACCTCACCACGACATCTACTCCATCGAGGATCTGAAGCAGCTCATCTATGACCTCAAGTGCTCCAACCCACGGTCTCGTGTCTCCGTCAAGCTTGTCTCCGAGGCTGGTGTCGGTATTGTCGCCGCTGGTGTTGCAAAGGCTAAGGCTGACCACATCCTGATTTCTGGCCACGATGGTGGTACCGGTGCCTCCCGATGGACTGGTATCAAGTACGCTGGTTTACCTTGGGAGTTGGGCCTTGCCGAGACTCACCAGACACTCGTCCTGAACGATCTCCGTGGCCGCGTCGTCGTCCAGACAGATGGCCAAATCAAGACTGGACGTGACGTAGCCATCGCCTGCTTGCTAGGCGCTGAGGAGTGGGGTTTCGCTACTGCTCCTTTGATCGCCATGGGCTGTATTATGATGAGGAAGTGCCACTTAAATGTATGCCCTGTAGGCATAGCTACGCAAGACCCTGTTTTGCGCGCAAAGTTCAAGGGCACTCCCGAGGAGGTCGTCAACTTCTTCTACTATGTTGCCAATGAGCTGCGTGCGATCATGGCTCAGCTTGGCTTCAGAACTGTCAACGAGATGGTTGGTCACGTTGAGTGCCTCAAGGTCCGGGATGACCTCAGGACTCGCAAGACGGAGAACATTGATCTGTCTCTCCTGCTCACTCCTGCTCACAAGATGCGCAGCGGAGTTGCCACGTTCAACGTTCGCAAGCAAGACCACCGCCTCTACGTCCGTCTGGACAACAAGCTCATCTCCGAGGCGGAGCTCACTCTGGACAAGGGCCTGCCGAGCCGCATTGAATGTGATATTATCAATACGGATCGTGCCATGGGTACATCTCTTTCTTACCAGATCTCCAAGCGTTACGGAGAGGCTGGTCTCCCGGCCGATACTGTTCATGTCTCTATCAAGGGATCCGCCGGCCAGTCGTTTGGCGCTTTCTTGGCCCCTGGTGTGACGCTCGAGCTCGAGGGCGATGCCAACGACTATGTCGGCAAGGGCCTTAGCGGTGGTAGGGTCATCATCTATCCTCCTCGCTCCGCCGTTTTCAAGGCTGAAGAGAACATCCTGATCGGCAATGTCTGTCTATACGGTGCCACAGCCGGTCACTGTTACTTCCGCGGTGTTGCTGCCGAGCGTTTTGCTGTGCGGAACTCTGGGGCGCACGCCGTTGTTGAAGGTGTCGGTGATCACGGTTGCGAGTACATGACCGGAGGTCGCGTAGTCGTCCTTGGTAGCACGGGTCGAAACTTTGCCGCAGGCATGTCAGGTGGTATTGCGTACATTCTTGACAAGGACCACGACTTCATTTCCAAGCTCAACATGGAAATGGTGGAGGCTTCCAGCATTGAGGATCCTCAAGAGGTTGCCTTCGTCCGTGGCATGATCGAGGACCACCACCACTACACTGGC
Organism: Endothia cerciana; assembly: GCA_026119935.1. Taxonomy (NCBI): domain Eukaryota; kingdom Fungi; phylum Ascomycota; class Sordariomycetes; order Diaporthales; family Cryphonectriaceae; genus Endothia; species Endothia cerciana. The sequence continues at coordinate 24,136 of JALRMH010000053.1, forward strand.
TCTGAGCTGGCTGCACGCATTCTGGTCGACTTCAATCGCATCTTGCCTCGATTTGTGAAGGTCCTCCCTGTCGACTACAAGAGAGTTATCCAGGAGGAGGCCGCCAAGGCTGCCGAGGCCAAGAAGGCTGAGCTCAACCTGCCTATCACTCCGAAGAAGGAGGAGAAGAAGAAGGCTTCTCCACTTCAGGACATGGAAGAGGCAATGAGCGACGAGAAGGCAGAGAAGCGGAGAAAGGCGCTCGTGCTCGACAAGACCAAGGGTTTCATGAAGTACCATCGTCGTGCCGAGAAGTACCGTGATGCCAAGACGCGAGTCAAGGATTGGGCCGAGCTCTCTTCGCGACTGGACGAGGATGAGCTGAAGTACCAATCCGCTCGCTGCATGGATTGCGGTGTCCCATTCTGCCAGTCTGATACTGGTTGCCCCATCTCCAACATCATCCCCAAGTGGAACGAGCTCGTTTTCCAGGTATGTCTCCGCCGTCTTTCACTGTCTATACGGTACTGACGAATGTGACAGAACCAGTGGCAGGATGCCCTCAACCGTCTGCTCATGACCAACAACTTCCCTGAGTTTACTGGTCGTGTCTGCCCTGCCCCTTGTGAGGGAGCATGCGTTCTGGGCATCAACGAGGACCCTGTCGGCATCAAGTCGATCGAGTGCGCCATCATTGATAGAGGCTTTGAGATGGGTTGGATGGTCCCTCGTCCTCCCAAGGTCCGCACTGGCAAGAAGGTTGCTATCATTGGCTCTGGACCTGCCGGTCTGGCAGCTGCCGACCAACTCAACCGGGCCGGACACCTCGTCACACTGTACGAGCGCAACGACCGCCTGGGCGGTTTGCTCATGTATGGTATCCCCAACATGAAGCTCGACAAGCGCGTTGTCAAGCGCCGGACCGACTTCATGGCTGAGGAGGGTGTCGTGTTCAAGACTGGCGTGGCCATTGGCGAGGATATCACGATCCACGATCTCAAGGCTCAGAATGATGCTGTCATCATCGCCACCGGAGCCACTGTCGCGCGAGATCTCCCCATCGAGGGCCGCAACCTGGAGGGTATCCACTTTGCCATGGAGTTCCTTCACAAGAACACCAAGTCCCTGCTAGACTCCGAGCTTCAGGATGGTTCTTACCTCTCTGCCAAGGGCAAGCACGTTGTCGTCATCGGCGGTGGTGACACTGGCAACGACTGTATCGGTACCTCTGTCCGTCACGGCGCCAAGTCCGTTGTCAACTTCGAGTTGCTCCCGCAGCCGCCCGAGGCCCGTGCCCGCGACAACCCCTGGCCGCAGTGGCCCCGCATCTACCGCGTGGACTACGGTCACACGGAGGTGCGACAGCACACTGGCAAGGACCCGCGTGAGTACAACATCAAGTCGGCCCGCTTCGTCGACGACGGCAACGGGCGTGTCAAGGGCATCGAGACGGTGCGCGTTGAGTGGGTCAAGAATGAGCAGGGCGGATGGGTTGTCCAGGACAAGGAGGGCTCTGAGGAGTTCTTCCCTGCCGACATGGTGCTACTTTCCATGGGCTTCTTGGGCCCCGAGCAGCGTGTGTTTGCGGATGCCATCGAGCTTGATCAGAGGAAGAACATCAAGACGCCGCAGGGCAAATACCACACCAATATCCCCGGTGTGTTTGCGGCTGGTGATTGCCGTCGCGGACAGTCGCTGATCGTCTGGTGAGTCCATATGGCCCCTTCGGTACAACGTCTTATGTGAAGAAGCTGCTAACATTATGACCAGGGGTATCAACGAGGGTCGCCAGGCTGCTCGCGAGGTTGATCTGTACCTGGAGCACAGCACCAACCTCCCCGTGACGGGTGGTATCGTTCGACGCAGCGCCCAGGAGGTCATGCACACCATTGCTCCTGTGGCTGCTTCTTGAACCAGACAACCTATAGCTTTACGATTGTATGACCCAGCTCGCCTGCGCGATGTGCGACGATTCTCTTCCCTGCATGCTGGCTTCTTCATCGAGCCATTTCAATCAAGACGGAGTGTGGGGGAAAGGAGAGAAAGAAAGAAAGGAAAAAAAGAGGCCAATATGGGACCGGGCTGCATAGCAGGCATACCATCATCAAGAAGAAAGGGGGAGCGGACACTTCTTCATTCGTCTCTTTCGTTTTTTGATACCACAAAATCTGCGGGGAACGCGGACGGATCGCTCTTCTTTCATCTTTGCAATTGAAGAGATTCCTGTTAATTTGCCTGTGTCTTTGGTCATACTATGTACTTGTATACTCTTCAACATGCTTGGCGTGAAAAATGTGAAGAAGATTACCTAGACCTAGGAAAACTGCCCAATGTTGTGGTATCTATATGCCCGAGCTGCCTGTTGAGTGTGTCCCGAGTTGACATCTCCCAGTACAAAGAGATTTTCTCGTCAACACCTTGGCGGACGAGTCACTCCTTCCGCTACCAGACACTGTCCATTCCAAGCATCTATCTCCAAGTCCTTTTGACTTGGGACGGATAGCGCGTGCCATGTTGTACTATGTACATGTACCTCGGCTGCATGCGGAAGGGAATGCACGTGGGCATCCAGATGGTCTGATAGGTCAATTGGAGGGCCCATGCTGCCATGCAGGCAGGCAGGGCCCTCCCCGGCTGCAATGTGCTGGAATGGCGGGGCAGCTTTTCTTAGCTAACTAACTAACATCATCTATCGCCAATGCGACGTCCTCCAAGTCCGTGAATAGGGAGGGCCTGTTCCCTTTCCTTGAGAATGCGAGCAATTGGCCTGTGACGAGCCCCTATCCATCTCTTGAGTAAAGACTGCGAAGGGCCAGCTTGAATAGTCGTTCAGGGCGGATACTCGCCTACTTGTCAACCGTATCTCCACCTCTTCATTGCTATAGACACGCGAGTGCGGGCCCACACAGCAGCGCTCGTCCCAGCTTATTCAGGATGCGCTTCGGCAGGACCCTCTCGTCGGCCGAGTACGAGCCGTGGAAGGACTACTACCTCGACTATGCCAAGCTGAAGAGCATGTTGCGTGAGGACGACTACGGCATAGAGGACGGCTCGTGGACCGAGGACGATGAGACCAGGTTCAGCGACGAGATCTTCAATGTCCAGCTCGCCAAGGTCACCTCCTTTCACGAGGCCAAGTTCCGCGAGCTCCGCGAGCGCACCGACGCCGCCTTCGAGAAGCTCAAGGACCTGCCCACACCATCCTCCGCGAACGGGGAGGGCAGCAGCAGCGGGCCGGCGCAGGAACAGGCCGCGGCGCCCCGCAGCGACGACACGACGCACGCGCTGAAGGAGCTCGAGGCGGAGCTGGACGGGATCACGAGTGAGGCCAATGAGCTCAAGAGGTATAGTAATCTGAACTATACCGGGTTCTTGAAGATCGTCAAGAAGCATGACCGCAAGCGGGGACTGCGCTACAAGATGCGTCCGCTGATGATGAAGAGCCTGTCGGACCGGCCGTTCAACTCGGAGCAGGCTTATGCGCCAATGATATACAGGCTGTCGCTGGCGTACTTCACCGTCAAGCAGCAGCTGGAAGAGGGCATCAGTGATGAGCTGTTGGCGGATCTGGAAGACTCCAAAGGCCTGCAGGAGACAAAAAACGGAGAGAAGTACTCGGCACACAAGTGTAAGTGGCGGCGCGGTGAGATACCGGGGGTTCACTAGCTGACGTCCTTGCAGTCTGGATACACCCGGATAACCTGCTCGAGGTCAAGACTTTCATCCTGCGCCGCCTGCCCAACCTGGTGTACAGCGACTCGTCGTCGAAGGAGGTCGACGGGAGTGAGGATCCTAGCTTGACCTCGCTCTACTTCGACAACAACAAGTTTGACCTTTACAACAAGAAGCTGAAACGGGACGCGGACGCCTCGTCGCTGCGGCTGAGGTGGTACGGCTCGCTGAGCTCCTCGCCTCAGATCTTCCTCGAGCAGAAGACCGTTCACGAGAACGGCAGCAGCGAGGAGAAGAAGTTCACCATCAAGGCCAAATACATCAAGCAGTTCATCGACGGCGAGTACCACATGGAGAAGTCCATCGCAAAGATGGAGAGACAGGGTCAGAGCGCCGAGGAGGTCGCCAAGTTTAAGTCGACTGTTGATGGGATCCAGGAGTTCATCAAGGAGCGCAAGCTGGAGCCGGTGTTACGGGCAAACTACAAGCGGACGGCCTTCCAAAAGCCTGCGGACGACCGTGTCCGTATCTCAATCGATACGGATCTGGGTTTCGTGCGGGAGGATACATTGGATCCGCGGCGGCCTTGCCGTGATCCGAACGAGTGGCATCGCCTGGACATCGATAACAGGAATATAGGCTACCCTTTCAGCGAGATCAACCAGAGCGAGGTGTCTAGGTTCCCCTACGCCCTCTTGGAGATCAAGCTGAAGGAGGATCCCCACCGCAAGAGGTCGGAGTGGGTCGAGGATTTGATGACATCCCACCTGGTCTATCCGGCACAGCGCTTTTCGAAGTTTGCTCATGGCATCTCCGTCCTCTTTGACGACTACGTCAACACCCTGCCTTTCTGGCTCAGTGATATGGACAAGGATATCCACAGGGAACCTCAGGACGCCTTTGAGGAGGAAGAGCAGAAGAGGGCGAGACGAGCCGCAGATGAGGAGGTCGTGGGAAGTCTCCTCGGCAACAAGGCCGGCTCATTTGTGCCATCGAAGAGCTCGCCCGTGGGCAAGTCATATCTAGCCGAGCGTGTGGCAACAGAGAATGCAGCCGCAGCGTCGCCATCCTCCGCTGTAGTCGCCGGGCGCGCTACCAGGCCGAATGGCGAGAGCCCAGAGGAACAACGGGGTGGGCAGCAACAGCAGAGAGGCTATGGGAGCATCATGCCCAGCTTCTCGATCCTGACGCGCTATGCACGGTTCCAACAGCGCCGGGAGAGCCGCGTCATGCCCGAGGGCGTCGTCGAGCCCGAGGTGTGGATCAAGAACCAGGGCGAGCTCAAGGTCGAGCCCAAGGTCTGGCTGGCCAACGAGCGCACATTCATGAAGTGGCAGCACATCAGCGTGCTCCTCGGTGGCCTCGCCGTCGCGCTCTATACGGCTGCTGGGGCCGGGACAGACCTGCTCCCGTTGGCCATGGGCATCGTGTACCTTGCCATCGCTGCCTTTGCGGGCATCTGGGGGTATGTCATGCACAGGCAGCGCCGGGACATGATAATCGAGCGCAGCGGGCGTGATTTCGATAACCTCCTCGGGCCAATTGTCGTGAGCTGTATGCTGGTTGTGGCGCTGGTGCTGAATTTTATCTTCCAGGTAAGTGCCCCTTCACCTTGCCGCTATGACCTTGGTGTGTGCGCCTTGTCGCTGACCTGGTCTCACAGTACCGAGCTGCTGTCAAGAAGATGGATGCCGCTGAGGCGGTACTTGGTCTCAATGCTACCGTCATCGCGGACGAGCTGCTGCGATGACGAGCGTCAACGGGGTGTAAGTAGGGAGGTGAGCGAGAAAGAAAAAAAAGAGAAAAAAAACCCCCCCAAAAGAACCCCCAAAAGAACCCCCGGCCTGGTCAGTGCTTTCACGCGCTATGGCATTGGTGATATCCTTACACTCTGGGTCATCCTTGGGGCGCTACAAGCGTTTTGGAGAACTCCATCAGTGGCATCGGCTTTGCATATTGGGTGGCTTGTACCAACAGATTGTATGATAGGTCACACCCCGAGCGTAGAGCGGATCGACTAGATTTATACTGTCCGTCCCTTACAATCTTCCTGGCAAGACGTCTTATATTGTTCCGGGTCTTCCCAGATGCCACCGCCTGCATGCTTAACGCTGCCGAATTCAGGTCTTGACGAGGTCGCGCACCAGGTGCCCTCCGGCGACTACCTCATGCCAGTACGTCCTCAAGGCAAGACTCGTCTGGACGGTGGCAGTCAGAGGCACGCATAGCGAGGTCAGCTGAAGGGCCCAGTTCTCTCACAGATGCTTGAACCCCCCCCCCCACCCTTTTTTTTTTTCCCCCTTCCTCTCTTTCTTCTTTTGTTCTTCTTCGTACTGCCTTTCGGATTAATTCCTAATTCCTCTGAACTAAGACATCTGCCTCCTCATCGGTCATCTCAGTAGTCTATACCTCAGCCTGCTGCAGCTCCTTGCAGTATCGGGCGCACACGAGTACGGCCGCGATCTCGCGAGCAGCAGGTCGACGCGGTATGTCGTGCGTCCGGCCACCCGTGATGCGAGTTGCGGGGGTCCTCCAGGGCGAGACCAGCGCTCATCTTGAACGGTCTCCAAACAAATATAAAACAAATAAAATAAAAAGCCACACAGACACAAGAAGCACAGCTCTAGGCTGACCTTCAGCAAAGGGACCTGAGTCCGTCATTTCACCCCTGGAAGAGCAACATGGGCCCGGACCACGGACCATTCATCTTTTGGGTCTTGGGAATCAAACCTCGCTTCCCCCTGGCTTTTAACCAAACGGCAGAATTTTTCCTCCTTTCTCTTTCTTTTCTCTCTCTCTCTCTCTCTCTCTCTCTCTATTAGCCTAGACCAGAACTCCGTGATGCTCCTCAAAAGAATTGCAGACTTCCTGTCTCCGCCCGTCATTGTAGGCGAAATGGCGAGGCAGGAGGATGGTCAGGACTTCTCTCCCAAGACAAAACACCGTTTTTGCATCCGCCCAGAATTCGATCGCATAGCAGTGGTTCGCAAGCCGGGGAGCAAAAAAAAACAACCAAAAAACCTCTCTAGTGCGTAAAGCTTTCACAAAAGAAATCAGGTGAGTAGGGATATAGAAATGTGCAGCCGGTAGGGACGGCGCCTACCAAAGTGAATGGGGCCCGTGGCGACGGTTCCTCTCAGGAGGCTCGCAGGCTTCCACCCAAGACCGGCCAGACCGTCCCCAAGCTGAGACAATGTGCTGTCTGGGTAAGATTGACAGCATTTCCAGGCGAAAAGGCTGTGCGGATGGGCCTCGGGACGGGGAGGACGAAGGTGTCAGCCTGACGAGGCTACCGCTTGATGGCCGAGGCCTTGAGAGCCTCCAGGAGTTCGGGCCGGTCCTTGAGCGCCTCTTTTGCCTCGGAGTAGGTCATCCACCTGCGCTCGCGCTTCTCCGCCTCTGGCCAGTCCTTGGCCTCCACGGTGACCGTTCCCTCGTAGAAGCGGTACAGACACTTGGTGGCATCCTTCTTGTCCTTCTTCGGCTTTCTCGTCTCGGGGATGTCACCGAGGTCGTATTCGATGCTGATAACGATCCCAGCCTCCTCCCAGGCCTCTCGCATGGCGGCCTCCTGGCACTCCTCGTCCGTCTCCCAACCGCCCTTGGGCAAGACCCACCCATTCTTCCTCTTGGTCGACCGTATCAGCAAGACATACTTCTTGTCCTCGGTCAGCGGGACCACGCCGGCGACCAGACGTTCGCCTTTCGAGTTGTAGCCTGGGGATAATGGGTCAGTCCGCAAAGGGGAAAGCGGGATGGCTTCAGCAAGGCAGAGCAGGTCTAGGCTTGTTACTCACGTTGCTTGTCCCGGCCGGTCCGGGACTCCATGGATCGACTGCTCGAGCCGCCCCCCGACATGTTGACGAGGTGGGGTAGCAAACTGCAGGATCAGACAGGGAGGTTAGGCGTGTGACAGCGCCGCCGGAATGAGTGTGGTGGTCAAGAAGGAGAGACAGGGACGGGTAGGTTAGGACCCTGAGAACTCGGGTTGTTCGGTGGGGGTATGAGCTGAGAAGGATCTCAAAGACCTGACGTCTTTTTTAATTACTTCTAAGAGGCATTGTCGATATCATGAAGGGGTGGACACTGGTAAATCGGATTGGTTGAGGACGGCCCTGACCAGCGCCCAGTGAGTGAAAGTGGCTAGGGGCTTGAGTAGGCCCGCGAACTAGCACTCTCGATGCAGGAGGTCCTGGGCGAGGTCGGACAGGGTGAGTGACCTTGGCTGCCGACAGACAGGCAAGCAAGCCCGAGTGAAGAAGAGGCCGCGAGTTCTGCGTAGACGACTATGTGGGCAGGAAGGAGCGAGGGTCAGCTGGAGAGGAGCCTGCGGAGGGGCGATCGGTCGACAGAGCGAGCCTAGGTCTCAATGATCGCCACGGGGGTGTGGATGATGTGCCGTGGGGTGCAGTATGGAATGCAGCAAGTCGTGCTACATCGGCCTGCTTGGTGCAGGCAGGGCAGCAGCTTCTGACTGACGGGCGCGCAGAGAAGGGGGCCGGAAAGGCTGCTGACTGGCCCCAGGGCACGACTAGGCGGGACGGGACAGCCTTGGGACGGGCCAACAGCTTGCAGGCTGGCTACTCAAGGTCTGCAGTGAGACAGCCCCGAGGCGGCTTCGTGGGTGACCGGCCGGTGTGGGTGAGGGTTGGAACGTGACCTCCGGGAAGTATGGGCGCAGAGCCAGCGCCGCAGCGGATGGGGGATGCGTCAGGCCGTGGACCTAACCTGACCTGGGCCGGATCCAGGAAGGGACAGTCCGGTCCCGTGCCGTGGGTGCGTGCGAGCGAGCGCGTTTTGCCGGTGCGTGCGTGGGTTGTAAATGGGGACCTGGGCTGGGTTGAGTTGTTGTATTCCCCTGGCCGGACAGGTTGGGTCATGACGCGTGACGAGAATGCTGGGGACGGACAGGCAGGCAGAGCTCTCGCGGCGTGGAGCGCCGGAAGAGCAGCAGGTTGGACTCGTGCCATTCCAGGAGGGACGGACGACGGAGGGGCAGAGGCAGAAAAAAGTCGGGATGGCTTTTTCTAAGAAGGTCACGGAGCTAGCTAAGGCTGGAGCTGGGCTGCCGGACGGATCTGGATCTGGAACGAGACGGGGAGGGTACTAGGTACTCGCGCCGTACCTCCCCTGATCCTGCCAGTGTCGCGTCCCGGCGAGGGCTCGCGAGGGGTCTACTTCTGAGGATTAGCTCGGGGTACCTGGCCGTACGGTATCCTGCGCCCTGCCCTGCCCTGCCCTGCCCCGTCCCGTTGCTACCCCATAGCAGCATGAGCTGGAAACCTACCACGACCACGGTACATGTCCGGCCGAACCATCCTGTAGGGCTGTGGTACAGAGACGGCATGGAGGGGGGGGGGGGGCGACAAATAACTCAGACAGACAGACAGACCACAGGCCTGTCTGGGGACATGACATGTAGAGAGTCAGAAGTTGGGTCCCATGAACAGCCATAGCCAATCTCCTCGTCTGCCCGCGCCCGCGGGCACACTAGTACTGGTGTAGCCAAACCCTCCTCGCCCACGGATAGGTGCTGCTACATAGTATGTACGGACGGGGAAAAGGTATCTCCTGCTAGGCACCGTCCTGGGGAAGGGAAGGGCCCGTCTTGGGCGCATCCCGGGCCCCATCTCTGCAGAGCATGGTCGGCACACAACAGAGACTAGACGACAGACAGACAGACAGACGCAGGCGAAAGATTTGGCGAGCAGAAGCCCGGTCGTGTACTGTCCAGTCGCTGATGGACCTGTTCGGGGCCTGCCCCTCCCCTGCCTGCAGGTAGGCACTGTAGGTCGTCGGATGGGCCGGGCCTGGCTCCAGCAAGCACGACAGGCCCTAAGAGGAAGTTGTAGAATTCCACTGATACCGTAGCTGGTACTTCCTCAGAGGCGGATCCGCCGAGCCTCAGAAGTACCCGGCGCCCGCCCCAAGCACCCACAACATCCCCCCCCCCCTTCGCCCAGAACGTCGACTGGAGCTGTTCAGGAGACCGTTTCAGGCCCACAGAAGGCCGCCAAACAGAGAGCAGAGCGGGAGGCAGACCGCACGCAGCCCGTGACGGGAACCACACTGGGCCTGCGTCGTTTTGCGCTCCGCTCCGGAGAGCACTCGGTGCGTCGCGGGTTCAGCGTGGCAAACGTCGACGCCGCTCCCCTCGCCGTCGTATTGTATGTATGTATTGTGGTGGTGGTGTGCGGTGTGCGGTGTGCAGCGTGCAGGAGAGGCGGGCCACGAACCTCTTGGACCTATGCGTGATCCCCCGCGTGGGGGAGGGGGGAGACGAAGAGGCGAGCGCCCTCTGCTTGACTCATTTTCCTTCTACATAGTACAGCCGAGGCGGGCGTGGCGTGGAACGGATGGTATGGTATGGAATGGATGGTATGGTATGGTATGGTATGGCATGGCATGGCATGGTATGGCATGGCACCCCTCGAGTCCGGTAGCGAATAGGCACTTCCCGCGCACATGGCCCTCGAGAGCATTGAGTAGGGTCGAGGCTCGTGCTGATTTGACGGGGCACACTGCTGATGTCTCCCGCCGCCGCTTCAGGTGGTCGTACTGATGATGGTAGGGGGGTGTAGCAGGTGTGGTAATATTCTGGAAGCTGCTCGATGTTGATGCTGCAGTAGGATTCTGGGGCATCCCCAAAAGCGCCCCCCGCCCCCCCAAGGTGACCACCTGCTACGTGCTGTGGTGGTGCATATCCCCCCCCCTCTGCCCCTCCCCACTGGCCCCCAGCCTATCAGACGGCCTTCTGGTCTGGCGCCACAGGACTTGGGGCTCTCCTACTATTACTACGGTACATAGTGCTAAGGGTGGACTTTGCCTGCCTCCACGCACAACAGTACCGTCCCTACCTCGCGACAGGTCTCTTTCTCCATTCCTGTCTGTCAACATCGCCATCTGCATCTCTGCACCAGACCGCGAACCTCGCGGCCTATCGACGCCCACTATAGGGGTCTGCTGGTGATCACGAGCCCTATCTCAGCTCATCTCGTCTGCCCTCGCTGCTTTATATCGGACCTAAACCCGCCCCCCCCCCCCCGGCCACCACCACCTCGCTTGATCGCACGGACACACCATCGACCGTTGACCGACGACGCCAGTCCACGACGAGACTGGCTCGGCTGGGCCTTGCATCAGCTCGAAGATCCAGTGGGAAGCCGAAGTCCCCTGCGGGACCCTGCCCGTCACCCTCCTCCCGAGGCCAGTGAGCCCGGAACACACAGGTCAGCATCCACACTCGAAAAACCATTACGGCCTGGCCTTCCGACAGTCACCTCTCACGACAGGAACGGACGGGACCAGGACAAAGGACCGTTCCCCATTGCTCCCGGCCCTGCCTGTGACCACGTCTTCCCACCGTCGCGTCCGCCGACCCTCCTCTGTCCACCAGGGCCAGCCTGGCCTTGTCCCCCCGGCTGGAGGAGGAGATCTTGTTGCTTGCCCCGGCCCACCTGTGGCTGGCCAGCGGTCCCGTACCGCACCGCTACCGTCCCACCCGGCCGGCAACCCAGCAGGTCCAGACGAAGAGGCCGGCAGAGAGGGCCGCAGTAGTCATGGCTAGCTCGAGCGTCCAGATCCCTGACGATACCTTATCCTACATCGCCCCTATAGGTGAGTCTTTGTACCCTATACGTCGCCCGCCACTGCACCTCACCCAACCGTCTGTGCTCGTGTCAGATCTCTGCAATGCCGTTGGTCTCTTCTTCCTCTTCTCCTCTTGTCCGCCCCCCTCGTCTTGTCAGGATGCATAGTGGCACGACAGGTCTCACCCCCTCCATCCTCGTGCCGCTGCTGTACGGCACTCCTCCTCCACATCTCACCTGTCACCAACCTGGCCTGCCTGGCCCGATCACGATGGCGTCTCCGGGCTGCAGATCATGACCATCGTCAGGCCGTCCCGGTTGCTCCCAGGGGATCTTGTGTCATGTCTCACCCGTCCTTCTTGATAGCCCGGTGTTAGCACCGCTCTCACGAGTGCTGTCATGTACTGTCCAGCCTTGTATTTACTGATATCAAAATCAACCTCATATTTTTATTCATCCATCACCACCTACCTGCGATGTTTACATGCCTAGTCCAATGGTGGTTTTTTTGGTGGTTTTTTTCTTTGAGTCGACTAACAACATCTCCATAAACTCAGGTTATAGCAACTCGTCTGACTGTGGTTACTGCCGGAAGAGTCGCAGCGGTCAGTCTAGTAAACGTGAATCTCTCTTAGGTCCCAGGGGGACCATTCCCTCCCCCCCTCCCCCCCCACACATACACACTTGCCCCCAAAACAAAACAACGTGATCACCACTAGGCCCTGTGAACCCAATCTATCGATCGATCCTCCCGCCGCAGGGCGCAGTGCTCCACAGAACACTGCCCAGTCTTGGCACAGCGATCTTGTACATTGTCGATAGTCCCGTTTCTGACACCCCATTCCCGATCAGGCTACTCTTACTATGCTTCTGGCTACTCTCTTAGCCCTCAGTTCTACCAAAAGCTCATAGATCGATGCTGGAGACGCTCAGGGACACTGCTATATCGACCTAATCAGAAGAGAGCATGCTGTCCCCATTACACCCTCCGTCTCGACTCCACCAAGTTCAAACCCTCCCGGGATCAGCGCCAAGCTGTGAACCGGTTCAACAGGTCCGTCCTTGGAGGCGACTACGTGAAGGAGGCAGCACGTCGGTATCCCGTCACACGGGAGCAGGCGCGGAAGCGCGACTCGACCTTCGACCTGGTCGAGAGGATCCATGAGGCGGAGGCGGAGGCCCTCAGGACCCCCCTCTCACCAGCCCAGAGGCTCCAGGTGGCCCTGGAGCGAGATGACTTCACCGAAGAGAAGTATGACGTCTTCGAGAACTACCAGCGTGTGGTCCATGGAGAGGAGCCGTCGAGCATCAGCAGGAGGGGCTTCAGGAGATTTCTCTGCGACTCGCCCGTTAGGCCGGGGACGCACATCAACCCGGACGGGCGGGAGATCAAAGTGGGCTCCTTTCACCAGTGCTACCGCCTTGACGGCAAGCTGGTAGCAGTCGGTGTCCTGGACCTGCTCCCGCACGCCATCAGCGCCGTCTACTTCATGTATCACGAGTCGATACATGGGCACCAGCCGGGAAAGCTCGGCGCGCTGAGGGAAATCGCTCTGGCGATGGAGGGGGGCTACCGCTACTGGTATCCGGGGTACTATATCCACTCGTGCCCAAAGATGCGCTACAAGATCGACTACAGCCCGCAGTATGTCCTGGACGCGGAGACCCTGAGCTGGGACCTGCTGGACAAGGAGGCGCTTGCTATCTTCGACGACAAGCCTTACGTCAGCCTGTCAAGGGAGCGCGCCCAACGGCAGGAGGTGAAGAACGCGGGTGGGGATGGCACGGCCGAGGGCGGACGCACATCTTCCAAGACTGACGAGGGCGGCGGCACGGCGGCAGGAAGCACGCCGGCCGCGGACGGGGATGCGGAGGAGGGGAAGGATGAAGGTAATGGGGACATCTCCCTCTTCACCAGCGACATGCCCGGCATCCCCACCCTCTCGGACCTCGAGGAAGCGGACCTCGACCACATTCGCGTGCTGTCGGATCACTCCGAGGGCTTCTTCATCACGGGCGAGACCGTCGTCTGGGCCACGGACACCATCCACAAACTGGGCTCGCTCAAGTCCAAGATTGCCGAGCTGGCCGCCACGGTGGGAACGGACCTGTTGGATGAGGTCGTGCTCGACTTCCGGAGGGATAGCAGGCAGAGGGGCTGAGGGGAAAACTGATCCGGGGGTGCGATGGCCCACACGGGAGGTCCCTCGTGGGCTATCTCGGTGTGGTGTCTCGCTTCGGGCCGGCTGATCGACGCCGTCAGCTGTCTGGGTGCCGAATCGAGAAGGACGTCACGCGGGGTGTTGCGCTTTTGAGGCAGACACGGAGAAGCAGCGAGTCGTCGAAGTGAGCATATTTGAGACGCATGGATTTTAGCGAACCACTGGATAGGATGCCTACACCGGGCCCGGACTTTAACTAGTTTGGCCACGGCATGATACGAATTGGAAGAAGAGCGTCCATGGGTATCGAGAGTGGTCGAGGACCCATTACACCACGAGCGAAGGTAGACGACGGTTAGGCATGGGTATTCTTGTAGCAGACCAAGATTGCATAAATGCTTAGATATGATCAATGAATCCATGCCATGATAGCGTCTGGACTTTTTTGGGGGGGGGGCGTTCCTGGAGAAGCTGTGAGGTGAATCGTGGCGGAGGAGTGAGTACTCGACCACGGATGGAGCCTGGCTGATGGGCTTGTTACACATCGCACATCCACGGGTTGAGGCTAGTCCCTACCCTCTGGCACCTGGGTCGGGTTCCTACAGAATCTGGTGGCTGTCCTCCGATGTTGCCGCCCGGAGGCGCCAAATCTTTGGGTCCGGGAGCGTGCCATTGCCTTGCTACATAGGTGAGTGGTCAAGGACCGAGCCGACCTTGGGACGTGTAAGTCCATACAAAACACACGTATCGGGCTTGTCTCTTATATATATATATATATATATCTCGATTATTTTTTATTTTACATGCTATGTATTGTCCATTATCCCATCCCCTTCTATTCCACGCGGACCTCCCTTTGGCATTTCTCACGCGTCCTTGAGACCAACTAACTGCCTCGCGGCGTCTCGCGAGCGATAAACACCTTCTTTCATCTTTATCAGAGCCTCCCCAATACGCGCCTCTGGCAAGGAGCAGAGGATGCGGACCTGCCCCCCCCCCTCCCCTTTGCTGGTAAAAAGTGTGGGGGGGGGGGTTGCTTCGAGGACACAGGGCCTATTAGGGCAGCCTGCTTCTCAGGAACTAGTGCGGGTGACCTGGGGCTGTATTGAACAGGTTGTCGCCTACACGTGTGTGGCAGTGGGAATATTTCCGAGAGGCGCTGCTCAAGCAGACAAGGCCCTAGTCCCCCGTGGGTCTGAATCATTTCCCGTGCAGACACCACCATCCTGCCACCGTGGGCGGCGGCTGGAGATGAGACTTTCTTGCAGGACCACCAAGTGGGTCTCGGAATCAGTCCTCCTTCGCCGCGGACCGCTCGGTCGCGGCCTGCTCGTCTCCCACAGCCGTCGCCGGCTCGGCCGGCACGGCGCGGGCCTGCCTGATCTCCTCGCAGAGCTGCCTCCAGGAGGCCACAGCCCTCTTCCTGGTCTGGATCCGCTCCTGCCGCAGGGCCGCCTTCTGCGCCCTGATGCTGGCCATGATGTCCTCCCTCTGCGCGTTGTTGAGCGTCCTGTCCAGGTACGTGGCGGCGGCCCTGGCCCGGAGCTCCGCGGCGCGCCTGTCCAGCTCGGCGAGCCGCGGCGCCTGGGGGTCGCGCTCCTCGAGCACCCCGTTGGCCTCGCTGAAGATGGCGAACCAGTCCGGCCCGAGCGCCCGCTCCGGGTTCCGGGCGAGCCGCGAGCCTCCTCTGCTTCGCGTTCAGGTGCCTGCGGTGGTCCGGGCCGTGCCTCTCGTACGCCTCCCGCTCCCAGTTGGTCAGGTGCTCGAGCCGCCACGGCGGTGAGAGGGTGGGGGGAAGGTCGCCGGGCGGCTGTGCGCTGGAGGAGGAGGAGGAGGAGGAGGAGGAGGAGAGATGCGTCTGTAGCTGGGGTTGTGCCGGTGCGAGGCCTCCGAAGGCGAGCAGGCGGGGACGTCGACGCCGCGACAGATGGACTTGGTCGCATCCAGGCGCCGCCCGAGTATGTTGGCGGAGTAACGAAACAGCATGGCGCCGGCGCGGACTGGAATCGCTATGTGACTAAGATACGTGAAGTGAGAGCTCCGAAAGGGAGAGGGGATCACATCTCGTAAGCTACCTGCGCCGGTCTTGTTATTATTTTATTTTATTTTTTCCCCCGTGGGCAGCATAGAAGGCTTCCGTAAACTGCGAGCTTGTAACCTTAACGGATGTTGCTTCTTATCGGTATCAGCAGGACCACTCACCAGCACTCGCTCGGCAGGCATTCAAGCTCCGATTTGCCTGCCGCTTATTTTTTCTCCCCAACCGCAAGCCCGACTTCGTCGGCACGCAGACCACAACTCCAGACCTGCGCCAAACCTCCACCACAGGTCCTAGACCTGCCAAATCCTGACGAGTTCCCCCTTCTCTCTCTCTCTCTCTCTCATATAACCCCTCTCCCGCTATGGCCTCGACACAGCACATGGCCCTCTCCCCTGCCGAGCTCGCCTACCTCCACGCCTCCCTCTCCCTCACCCCGCCCCTGCGGCCCGACGGGCGCTCGCCGGCGCAGTTCCGCCCGCTCAGCGCCGAGACCGGCATCCTGCCTGGGACGAACGGCAGCGCGCGCATCTGCTTCGCGGACGGGACGGAGGCGATCGTGGGCGTGAAGGCGGAGGTGGAGAAGACGCGCGCCAGGTACGGCGCGGGCAATACGCTGCGCGAGACGGAGCTGGTCGAGGCCGCCGGCGGCGACGGCGACGGCGACGAGGAGGGGGAGGGCGGGGGCGAGAGGGAGCGGCAGGCGGAGTCGGCCTGGGTCGAGCTGGCGGTCGAGGTGCCCGGCGCGAGGGACGATGACGCGAACACCATCTACCTAGCGGAGATGCTCGCCGAGGCGCTGTTGGCGGACGGGGGGTTCGTGAAGAGGTTATGGATCAACCGGCGGTTCCATTGGAAGTTGTACCTTGACGTACGTCCGCAGATGCACTCCGGAATTCGTCACTGCGATCGATGCCTGCCTTGCTGACAATGCGACAATACAGATCCTCCTCATCTCGCCACCCCTGTCATACCCACTACCCCTCCTCTCGCTCACGACACACCTTGCGCTGCTCGCGACACGACTACCACGACTGAAATCCGAGGGCGACGAGGACCCGCTGTTCGATGATGACTGGGACTCCTCGATATACCTCTACCCACAGCAGGGTGGCGTGTCCCTATCAAGACCTCCCGTCACACTGCTTGTCATGGCGGTAGGCGACAACATCATATTCGACCCGGCGAAGGAGGAGCTTGTGGTCGCAGATGTCGCGCTGGCGATATCCGTGGCAGATCCAGCCGCCTCGGCAGATGGCGGCGACGCAACGGCCGTCGACGGCCCTGCTGCAAAGCGCAGGTTGCGACTGCTGTCGATACGGACGATAGATCCCCCATCGCGACTGACACCACCAGGTGTCCCACGGGCGGGCGACGCTACGAGTACTGGTGCGAACGGCCAGGCAAGGCAGCAGGCCGATACGCGGGCTGCGGAGGCCGAGCCGGTGGAGGGAGTGTGGAAGGCACCCAGGGGCGGGGCGAAGGTGGCCATCATAGGCGCCATGATCGCAAAGGCATTGGAGAGGAACGGGGTCGCGTACGAGGTGCTGGACGGACTGAAAGCTGTAGAGCTGGGATGAGATGCCCGGCGAAGGGCAGAGACCAGATGTTTCACCTAGCCTAGGTCGTGAGCCTTTGTCGGCTTGCGACATCATGAAGTCGCTCTCGGCAGGTTTGGCTCATAGATGTGACAGGGCTCAGGGACCCTCGCGAGATGGAGAAGCCGGCTCTTGAGCGATGGCCCCATGAGCACCTGCGGCCTTGCCCGGTCACGAATCAATGTAACAGCCACCAATCCTAGAAGTTCAGAAGATTCCGAGCCACCTTTCCCTCTTCCCCGGCTGAGACTGCGGTGTCTCGGGGTCCTTCTTTGCCGTCCAGTTCCCAAAGCCACCCTGCTGCTCGAGCCCATGGGCCTTGCGATACTCGGACCGCTTGGCCACGTCGTCGACCTTCTTCTTGCGCTTGTCCGCGGTGACGGCGGAGTTGTGCAGGGTCGTGAGCTGCCAGACCTCGTACGTGGTGCGGAGCGAGACGGTTGGATGCTGCCAATAGTCGGCACTCGAGGGGAGCATGTCGGCGAAGGGCGAGTTGGCCTTGAAGTTCTCGGCGTACGTGTAGGAGGCCAGACCGAAGAGGGTGCTCTAATCGCGCATGTCGAACGTCAGCCTAGCTAGTCCTGCAGGCCTCCTCCCTCATCCCACACATGGAACGGAAAATTATTAAATAAAAAAATAAAAAAATAAAAAAAAAGGAGACTCATGACCGCCGACCCCCGACCATCGGGATCAACACTGACCGTCGTGATGCACAGGTGCAGCCACCTGCTGCCCCAGAACCAGTACGCCCAGGTCCCCTGCGGCGCCATCAGGCCCGGGTAGTCCCTCCTCCTCTGGGCGGCGGCCTCGTCCGCGGACAGGGCCCCGCCGTAGTGCTGCTGGTGCGGGCGGTTCTTCCTGTTGGGCAGCCGGGCGCCGTGGGAGGGGGGGTTGAACCGCGCCGGCTTCTCCAGGACGATGGGTTTGCCCGTGGCGTCCCTGGCGACGCCCGACGCGTACCGGACAACGAGCGCCTCGGTGGTGTTGTTGCTCCAGGCTCGGGGGCTGCCGAGGTTCGCCCCTCGCCAGATGAGGCCCGACCGCGGGAGGAGGAACCGGGGGATCGAGAATGTAGACGCCATCTTGAAGGGAGGCGGGGGGGAAGAAGGGGGGAAAACAGCTCGGGGGCTCTGGTGATAGCTTCCCCGCCGTTCTCGTCTCGGCGTGAGGTATCCTATCCGCAGCGCAGCCTTTTTTTCTTCTTCGGATACACTGCAGCGCCCTCTGAGTCGCGTGAGGGCGTCACAAACGTGTCACCAGGCGGCTGTACCAGTTTTTCTGCCGCAGCGTGCCACCGGCTGTGACGAGCATGTCCTCGATGCTAGGTTCGCGGCCGGGCAGGCCGGCCCAATTGCCTGCTCCCCAGGGATGGACAGTTGGGGGGCTGCCTTGGGGGGGGCTGCCTGGGGGGGGCTGCCTGGGGGGGGCTGCTTGGGGTTGTGTTCAGCCCCCCGGCCCCCCCCCCCCGAACACCTGGCGGGCCCAGCTCGGGCAGAGGGCGGTCCAGCGCCCGAGTTTTTCCCTTCCGGCTGCTTTTCGTCCAGTCCATCCAGGACCTGGGCTCAATGACCATCGCTGCAACCGTGACTGGCTGGACCTCCCCTGCCTGCCCCTGCCTGCCCCTTGCCGGCCCCATTTTTACCAGCACCTGGGTCCGCTTACGCCACAGCGTGTGGCTCCTTGCTAGCCTGGTTTTCCCCCCCGGGTGGTGCTGAGCTCATAGACGCCTTTTCTGGCCCGGCCTTGGTTTTCGCGCGTGCTGGCAACTCACCAGGCTGGTTTTTTTTTCTTCCTTCCCTTCCCTTCCCTTCCTTTTTCCATTCCTCACCACTACCACTACTCTTACAACGCCCTTGGCCGTCGAACCATAAGACGAGGAGAGTCTCTTGACACCAACAACCTTCAGGACACCACATACACACCAACCTCCCACTACCGACAATATGCCTTTCAAGGACGGTATGTACCCTCGCTGACTCCCTCCCGTGTCTTACTATGCAGACCGCGAATCCTCCTCCCCCTGGCCAGTAGAGCACGAGGCGGCGGTGTCCTCGACCTGTACTTCTCGTCGGGACACCAGAGCGGCTTGGAACTTCTCAGGCGTTGTCCTGTCAGGGTTCCACCGCCCCAACAACCGGGCTCCTGGACGGCTCGCTACCCTGAGGCATTTTCCTGAGTCGCATCTCCCGCGCTGCTGCAGTTCGGCCTCGTACGAGACCTGGAGATGGCCCTGGTGGACCGACCAGGCACACTGCTCGGGTCGCGTGGCTCCAGGCGTGCAGTACCGGACAGGTGCGACTTCTCGGGGTGTCGAGGGCATCACCCAGTCCGTCGTCACCGGCTCAATCCCACACAGTACCATGCAGCGACCTTTTTCTTGGATCCCCTTGGCTAATTCCGGCATCCAGGTGACTCAAAGAAGGGTGCCAACCTCTTCAAGACCCGTTGCGCCCAGTGCCACACCGTCGAGGCTGGCGGCGGCAACAAGATCGGCCCTGCCCTGCACGGCCTGTTCGGTCGTCACACCGGCTCCGTTGAGGGCTACTCATACACGGATGCCAACAAGCAGAAGGGTATCGAGTGGAAGGAGGACACTCTGGTACGTTTCTGGAAACCTTTGCCCCCTGGACAGTTGTGTCTGGGGTGGGCGGGGGCTGCTGCTAACATGTCTGCTGCTAGTTCGCCTACCTCGAGAACCCCAAGAAGTACATTCCCGGCACCAAGATGGCCTTCGGCGGCCTGAAGAAGGAGAAGGACAGGAACGACCTCATCACGTACGTATCTGCCCTGTCCCTGCCCGGAGCCTCTGCGCTCTCGCTCGGTCACCTCCATGCGCGTCGCTAACCTCGCCCTCTGCAGCTACCTGCGGGAGTCCACGAAATAAACAACATGCTTGGTCACGGAGTTTGGATGTAACGATATGACGGGGCGCGATTTGCATTACCACAACATCACGTTAGACAGAGAGACGGAAAATACGGACGGGGTGATTAATCATCCCCCCTGTACTATAGACATAGAGCTGCTCTTACTCCGGCGTGGTGTGTCTTGCGTCGTCTTTCGGGGAAACAAAAAAATAATAATGACTCTCCTCTTCGACTGAACCTTAAACCTTCACGGTTCTTGTGGTCGTCAAAACGGCTGGCTCGAGAGCTTCTGTGATGTCACTCGGGGATGCCAGGCCGGGGAATGGGCTGGAGGGATGATGATGAGGCGCTGCTGCAGCTTGTGGACCGAGGCGCCCACCACGCTCGCCTTGCATCCTGCACGGCAGATGCGACAGGGCTGACCACCGACAATCCCTACAAGCTGCCTCAGCTGCAGTAGGCGCACCTCGAGGCCGACCACCTCGGGTACACCCTGACTTGAGGATGCAATTTTTTTTAATTTTTAATTTTTAATTTTTTTTTCAGGGACGTCTAACGGTGGGTCTCGTCTCAGCCATGCGACTCGGCCCAGGTCGCGCCGACAGAGGCGGCGGGCGGTGGGCCAAGGCGTCTCTTCTGATGTTCTGATCTGCCTTGGGGTAACTCGTCCTGGGATGTCCTCCTGTGGGATATGATATGATGTAGCGGGGATAACCCTCAGCATGTCACATTCTGAGAGATATATCGGGTGGTCGCATTTTCTGCTGCAAGTAGAGACGCCTAGCTTAGATTCCTTCAGAGGACGTTGTCAAACTGTCCCGGATCATACCTCCCGTCGTCCTTGACGCTGGGCTTGACCTCATTGAGGGCCCTCTCCCAGTCTTCGGCAGTGATCTCGTCCTCGCCCCCGCCATCCTCCGGGCTCACGCTGATGTCCCCCCCGCCGTGGTAGTACGTCCTCTCCAGGCTCGCCTGCGCGGCGGCCTGCATCAGGTTCCCCAGGTCGGCGCCGGAGAAGCCCTCACACCTGCTGTCCAGGGCAATCGCCCTCAGCCGCTCCTGCATCCTGGCCACGCCCTCGCCCTCGCCCTCGCCCTCGCCCTCGCCGTCCCTGCTGCCGGCGATGGTGTTCCGGTAGATCGCCCTCAGGATGTCCGCCCTGTCCTCCCTCGTCGGCAGGCCCACGAACACGCTGGTGCCCAGCCGCCCCGGCCGGCGGATGGCGGGGTCGATACAGTCGGGCCGGTTCGTCGCGCCCACGACGTAGATGCCGCTCCGGTCCTCGACGCCGTCCATCTCGGTGAGGAGCGCGTTGACGACCCGCGAGCTCGCGTCCGACAGCGAGTCGTCCCGCTTCGGGACCAGCGCGTCCATCTCGTCGAAGAAGAGGATGCACGGCGCGCTGCTCCTCGCGCGCGCGAACAGCGACCGCACGGCGCGCTCGGACTCGCCCACGTACTTGTTGAGCAGCTCGGGGCCCTTGATGCTGATGAAGTTGGCCTTGGACTCGTTCGCGACCGCCTTGGCGACGAGCGTCTTGCCGCACCCGGGCGGGCCCCAGAGGAGGATCCCCGCGGCCGACTTGATGCCCACCCGGGCGAACCGCTCCGGGTACCTGATGGGCCCGATGATGGACATCTCGAGCTTCTTGCGCACGTCGCCGAGCGCACCCACGTGGGCCCAGGTCGTGTCCGGGATGGCGCTGAAGCCCTCGCGCTTGGCGGCCGGCTGGACGGTGGTGATGGCCGTGGTGAACTGGGCCATGGTGATGCAGGCAGAGCCGATGTCGACGTGCGCCAGGGCCGCAGCTGGGCGGAACATGCGCTGGCCCGGGGTCAGCTCCGGTTCCGAGATGGAGCTCGCCGCGGAGTCGTCCGCCGCAGAGGCGTCCGAGAGCTCAGGCGCCCGGGGAGGGGCCGCCGGGCCCCGGCCTATGCACGCCTCGGCAGCGTCGAACACGGCGGCCGAGACGACGTGCCTGAGATCGGCGCCGACGTAGCCAGGCGTGAGCCTCGCAAGCGCAGCAAAGTCCACGTCCTCGCCGAGCTTGAGGTCCCGCGTCATAGACCTGAGGATCTTCTCCCTCGCGGCCTCGTTGGGCATGCCGATGTCGACCTCGACGCCGAACCGCCGGCGGACCGTGGGGTCGATGCTGTCTGGCCTGTTGGTGGCTGCAAGCACGACGACGTTCCCACCTGCCCGGGCAGAGGAGCCTTCATCAGCGCTATTCGCGCTGCCGCCGCCGCCGCCGCCGCCGCCGCCGCCGCCGCCGCCCCGCCGCCCGAGCCTGTCCATCCCATGACAGATTTCTGTCACAATCCTCCCTTCCATGGCCTTCTGCGCGCTGTCCTTCTTTCCCGCGATGCTGTCCAGCTCGTCCAGGAATACCAGGCACGGTGCAAGCCTCATCGCCTCGTCAAAGATATCACGGATGTTCTTCTCGCTCTCCCCGCTCGTCCCGCCGACGAGGCTCGGCGTCGAGACGGGAATAAACGCCACGCCCAGCTCTGCGGCCAGGGCATGGGCAAGGGTCGTCTTTCCGCAGCCCGACGGGCCGTGCAGCAGCACGCCGTCGTTGGGGTGGTACCCGAGCTCCGAGAGGACGTCGGCGCAGCGAAGCGGGATGAAGACGGACCGCCGCAGGCGCTCGAGAGCCTTGTCCAGGCCCGCGAGGTCTGCAAGGCTGATGTCACGCGGGGGCGAGCGGTCGATCTCCTTGGGGTCCTTGCGCCGCCGTTTTGGTCTGGATTCGCCGTTGGGCTGGCGGTCGACCGTTACTGCAGGTGCTGAGCCCGCATCGATATCCATGGCGTCTGGTGCGGTCGGGGTCTTCGCCCCGGCGGAGGAAGCGGCGGAGTTCGGCGCTGCGCTGGAGGAGCCGTTGACTTTGAAGTTCCAATGCCTTGTGAGCTGCTTATTTAGCAGCGAGGCGTCTCTTTCCTCCCGTGAGCGCTTCGCCCCAGCCGCCTTCGCATGCAGCTCCTGTTCCAGCTCCTCGTCCGAGTCTCTGTCCTCCTTCTCCTCTTCTCTGCGTAGACCGAGCACTCGCTCGATGGCATCCTCCAATGGCCGTTTCTTCTGCCTCTTCAAGCTGGAGTTGGACCGCTGGATATATTCATAGACGACGCTGATTGTGAGCCGTGGTGACCTGCCCGTCTCATTGGCATAATCGTCCTCGTACTTTCTGACAATCTGGTAGACATCCCGGTCCAAGCCCTGGCGTAGGCTGCGCATGTTGTCTTATTAACTATCTTGCGTCCCCCCTCGAACGGGATGTCTACCGTAGGCCCGGTACTAGCGTTCCAAGCCTTGTTTTCCGTGGCGAATTTGGCGTGATGAGGTTTCCCAAATTTTCATCACCATGAGTGGCCCCCGAAGACATGAATACTTTGAAGCATCCAAGAGCCGCCGAAATTTGACGAGGCCGAAATCGTGGTTGAAAGTGAATAGGGCGACTATGACGCGGGCCAGAAATTTTCGGGTTGTAGGGTTGGGGTTCGTGATCCTTACTAATCAGGACACCCCCCCCCCCAAAAAAAAAACTGGCCCGAGGGGGTATAAAGACTGCGAAACGAAATAATAAAAGGTCGCCCTAGTAGATGGAGCTCTTGCAGGACGGTTTCCAGTGGGATAGCCATCTATAATACAAGTCCTCTAGGTCTTCCCCCTCACTAATAAATCCAATTGTGTCCTGAATGTGGTATCTAATTATTCTCAATTCCTCGTGGAGGGAGACTCTGAAGAGGATAATTAAATAATATATAACAAAAGGAAACGAAACAAGAAAGGTATATGTGAATAGGGATAGAAAGAAGAAAACCTCGGAAGGGGAAACGAGATGAGATGTTAGGAGAAGAGGCGCGGAAGGCTATAGGCACCGTAGAATCATTGTTCTAATTATGTGCAATATGACTGATGATGTAAGTTGAACGATCATATATCACAGTACGAACTCGTTCTACAAGAGAATCTACTCTTGTAAATATCTTTATGTTGTTGGAATGTTCGCACGTGAAACGCTCAGGCTGCGGTAAACCAAATAATTACTGAAAATGGGAGAGCTTTCTTTCAGATTCATGTCTGTCCTCCAGAAAGGTCCTATGCATTGCGTTATGATACTTAAGCGCAATATGCCGTCCCTCGTACTTTACCAATCATGAGATTTAGAACATTATACATACAAGTGAATAAATGATATGTAAATACGGATACTATTGACCTTGTTCAATTAGTACCTCTGCCCCACTTCCGTCTCCTTTACGACTGTACCCTCACCTACGCTCTCTCATCCCCGATCTGCAATGCGAGAGCAACTGCTCAAGACCACTCTTCAGTATGACAAGCGGTCTTCGCAAAGTCATCTCTGCAACACGAATCCGTCGCAGCAGTGGTCTTCCCAGAGGGAGAGCTAGGACAACAGGCTTCTGATTCTGCAAGCCCAGGATTGGCAGTCTGAAGTAATGGAACGAGCAACATCTTCACTTCCAGCACTATGATCTCGTGAGGACAAAAGACAATGTACCAAGCTTCCCCTGACATTCAAATATCGTCACTGGGAAGGAGCCCGACCTGAATGAGAAGCCAGCCAGTCCAGGGCCGAACCCAGCGCGCGCCGTCAGCACGAGCTCCTAAGTAGATGTTGTAAGGCGCCGCGCTAAGCTTATATGGGAGATTGGAAAACTACTCCATCCCTAGAGCTGCTGCGAGACTGTGCCCGGATCACCGGCCACGGAGCCAGTCGAGGTGGCGATGATGGCGATTGGCAAAAGCGGCGCCATTTTGGAGTCTCTGGGGCTCCTCGGGAAATGATCAAGGAATCGAGAACCTGCTCAAGTAAGAGTCGGAAGCTGAACAATGAGCAGAGGGCGTTCTGTCTTCTCGTGTCATGCGGGTTCTGTTGTGCTCATCCAAGCGGGAAATTTTTATAAGCTTCACCGCCATGGTCTCATCTTTCAACCATGACAACAACGGCACTTGGAACAATTTTAAGTCCAATGTTCCCAACTTGGCTCCCCATCAATAATGCCAGCATCCATACGACAGAGAAAGGATCGAAAAAGCACCTCGAAAGCCCCTTTTCAGATCCGGAGGAGCTATGTAGGCGTCTCAGCATCTTGCAAGCCGAAGAGTAGCTCCTCGAACCGAACTGCAAGCGCGCCAGCTGGGAAGCTGATCTCCTCCAGGCACACCGAGAGCAGGCAGACCGCCTCCGAAACCGCACCTAGTCGGCACTTTTATAATAAACTTAACCCTCACGCGCCTCGATGGCACTCGGTCTAACACAGCTACCGCCGCCGTACGACCGCCTGCACTCGCAGTCCGCACGCAGGGCGTCATTGTCCTCCGTGATCAGACTGCAGGGCGGGTAGGACCCCAGTACCTAGCATCGGGCCTCCTCAACAGCGGAATGCCGCGCGGGACGTCGATTGAGAAGTATCAGAGCCAAGCGTGTCTGAAGCGCGCTTCGACGCTGGACCTGGAGATGATCAAGAAAGTTGACGGCGGTGTGGTGGAAGAAGTCCAGGAGGGCCGACAACCGGAGTTTGCACCGGCCGATGAGCAATGGAGGCGGTCGTCAGCGCCGATATAGATCAAGGATGATGGTCTGTTGAACGAGGTGGAGGCGTATTGGAGGCTTCGACGGGAGGACGACGATGAAGTCGAGGAGCAATAGGTGTGTCATAGTACCGACACAACGTCGAGGAACTCCGGAATAAGCCCCATAAGAGCGTCCATGGGATCAACAACTCGCACATAGTCGTCAATTCTGGAAGGTCGAGGAGACCATAAGGCCCCCCATTTTCAAGTGCGGAGGCCGGCGTCAAGGAGGTATACGCGGAAAGCGATTATTCAAGGGGTGTCAGTTCGGCGTTGCCAAAGAAGTCCGGGTTCTTTTTCCCCTCTCGAAGCTGAAATTTTGGTCAATGAGATTTTCATGGAACGAGAAGCAGACTGGACATAACCGACCATGTAGCTTGATACAATTGTCAGCGGGGGCAGGGTGGACATACCCAGAGACCGGGTATTTTGACATAGTAATCCCACATGTGCGGGTCACCGCTTCGTGTAGAGGCTCCTCAATCCTACTATGTAATCTTGCGAATTGGCTTGTCGGCAGCACACCTCAAGCCAACTTCTCTTCCGTCTGGATCAGCTCCTCAATGAGCTTGACATCCTCCTGCGTGACCTGTTGCCGCACCAGATCGGTGACGTCGATTTTCGCGTTGTCCTCCTTGGACAGCAGGTGCAGCACCAGCTCACAGTACTCCCTCACAGCATCACCGTCCTCGCCAGGATCGGTGCGCGCCCTGCGTAGTGCTTCCTTGCCGCGCTTGAGGCCCGTTTCGTGTGTCCACCTGGGCTTCTTAGACTGGTACCCCGGCGCCTGGGCCAGAGTCCAAGGCAGGCCGCCACGACCTGGTTGTTGCTGCTGCTCATCTTTGGGCGGGAGGGTCGCGGCGTTGATCTTGGTGAGCTTGGACGGTAGGCTGGGGTACTTCTTGAAGAGTCGCTCCAGCTCGGGCGAGTCCTCGAGCACGCTGAACGGGTGCGCGTTTCGTTTGCGGGTCTTCGCGGAGTCTTGCCCGGCTTGTTGGGCGGGTGGTTTGGGCGGCAGAGATGGCTTGGGAGGATCTGGCGGGTGGCTCTCCTTGTGCGTGCGAAAGCACACTACGGAGCAACTGGGTGCTGTTAGCAGAGGCCTGCCCGCATGTTGAACTTATTGACCACTCACTAGGGTAGTGAGCAGCGAGGACACTTGTATTTGCCATCCTGTTTTTCACAGATTCCGCATAGTTTTGGCTTTGGCTTTGGCTTTGGGCTGGCTTGTGGTTCCTCTGTTGTTGCGTCGTCGCCATTGTCACCCGTGGTAGCCGCAGGGGCAGTGACCTCGGATCCGATGCTCTCTTGGGCGGCACCAGGGTCACCAGAGCCTTCCGGCGCATCTTCAACACCAGTAGACATGATTGTGAATGAAGATTAAACCATGTGTGCTGAGATAAAGAAATTGCAAGCTGTTTAGGGGCACAACCGCTGAAGGTTGATGGTTGATTGTCGTCGGGCGGGTTGAACTAAGAGTTGACTCTCCAGAGCCCCAAAACTTTCTGCAGGGGTGGACCATGCAGTGGAGATCTGGGGAACCCCGCCGAGACAATGACGCAAAGTGCCAGGCAAACAATTCGTCTTGCTTTTGTCAGCCAAGTGACAAGAGGCGACAACGGCGTCCATTTCTAGCCTGCCTGCTGCAATATCTCCACTCCCTCTTCCACCTCTCAACAACAACCCTATGGATTCATGTTCATGATACCAGTCGGAATGATCCCACGAAGAATCTCTACATCATCACAGGGCGTATTGTCCCGGGCGCAGCCGTCACAGGCCCGCTCCGCCGCGAGCCTCGCCGCGCTCGCCCGGAGGCAGATCCACAGCAGCCGGTCACCACTCCCAGCGCTGGCAGCGGCAATACGGCCTTCTTTACCATTCAAATGGTCCTCGCTCCCTGGTATACCGGCGGCCCTCGGACGGCGCACAATATTCATCCAGACCGAAGGCACGCCGAACCCGGACGCGCTCAAGTTCCTCCCGAACCACCGCATCCTACCCGAGAATGTGTCGATACCTTTTATCGAGTACCTGAACCCGCGTAGCACCATCGCGCCGCCGCACCCTTCGCCGCTTGCCTCGCAGCTCATGAACATCGATGGCGTCAAGGCGGTGTTCTACGGCGCGGATTTCATCACGGTCACGAAGGACGCGGATGCGAACTGGGCGCACATCCGGCCCGAGGTGTTCGCGCTCATCACGGAGGCTGTCACGAGCGGCCAGAGGATTGTGAACGTTGTGGAGAAGAAGGAAGATGCTGGTGCAGAGGGCGCCCCGGAGGAGGTCGACAGCCTTGCGTACGATGAGAATGACAGCGAGGTGGTTGGCATGATCAAGGAGCTGCTCGAAACGAGGATCAGGCCGGCCATCCAGGAGGATGGTGGCGATATCGAGTATCGCGGTTTTGAGGATGGTAATGTGTTATTGAAACTGAGGGGCGCATGCCGGACGTGTGACTCGAGCACGGTCACGTTGAAGAACGGTATCGAGGGGATGCTGATGCACTACGTAAGCCTTCCACCGGTGATAGGTTCTGGTGTTATGTCATGCTGACTTTGCGGCCCAGATTGAGGAGGTCAAAGGAGTCATTCAAGTGATGGATGAAGAGGAGGAAATCGCCATGAAGGAGTTCGCCAAGTTCGAGGAGAAGCTCAGGCAGCAGAAGGGCTCTGTTCCGCCCACCTCGCCAGGCTCTGGTTCCATTGACACTGTTCCAGGCTGATCGATCCGAGGGCCCGAGCCGAGCGGATGCACTTCCGTCGCTTGCGGAAAGCCACTTTCGACCTGTTTCCGTCTTGGAGGTCTCCGATCACATGACGGGGACATTGGGGGTGGGGGGGGGGGGTAGTCATCGAAACTAATAGAGATACCACAATTCAATCCCAATTTGGACGACGTAAAGACATTTCCGAAAGTGGCCTCGCTCTGCGTCCGTGGGAGCTGTGCGAAGGTGGCGGCTACTGAGAGCGTGGGTGACATGCAGAAATGGCACGCAGGTCCTCGTATTGGACGCATTTATCCTTCTTCAAGACCGGCGTTCTCCCATACCCTCCTCCCATATTGGTCTTCCGTGCGTGCAATTCGGCTTTGCGGGACGAGAATGGGGGCGGCTCAATGGAGCAACACTACTACTATACGGCCCAATCGGGACGTGCGCAGTATTGGTGGCGTGCATGTCACCGTGATTGTCCTGTTTGTACACCATCGACACCCACGTGTTGGTGAGCCTGGGGGCGGTGGTGCAGATGCGAGGCTGCGTTGGAAGCTTGGCATTTAAATATCAAGAACCGTCGCAGGAGCTCCACACGCATTCGGTTGTTTTCCCTGCGCAACGTGTCAGACGAATCCTTCCCAACCGAGGTATTTTCCCAACATGCTCACGGGGGGAGATTGAGGATACTGAATATAGTCGGCCTAGGCTGCTCTGGGCAGCGGACTTGTGTGGGCAAAGGATTCTCGTGCTGCAGGGCTGACGGACCAAGGCGTCGCGCGTTGGACGCAATCTCCACCCCGAGGTTACCTTCGAGATCGTGAGAGACTCAAACGAGGCACCGGAATACATAAGGTATTGATCTTCCTCCAGTCCTGTCTGCCAGTCGACTGCTGCACCACCACGCACCCCCCACTGCTGCTCAACACCGCCATCATTCGCTTACACACAAGGTGTTCCTCTCGATCGTCACCGGGGCACCTGATCCTCCTGACAACACATCACAATCACACCCACAACAAACAACAAATAGCCCCTTTTTCACAATGAAGACCATTGCTGCTTCCCTCTTCATCATCACGGGCCTCCTCAGCCTACCCGCCATGAGCGCACCCAACCCGGTGCCGGTGCTAGACGGCACCGGCCCCCACCTCGCCCTCCGCGTGGTACCTCCACACGAAGACTGCCTTGCGGCGGAGAGGCTCGACCTCACGCGCGGCTGCGATGCCGAGGGCAACTACTACACCTGTACGAGCGGCACCGAGGTCCTTTTCAGCTGCACGGGCGGTTGTACTATCGACAGCAGCCTCGAACCCAGATGCAATGATGGCATCGCGGTATGGCAGGGGTCCTACTGAGCTTCCGAGGGCGGAGTGATTGTCGGATCGGTCGATGAGCGTGTGTTCTCAGGAGCGCCCCTCTCTGAGGCCGAGCAAGACCAGAGGTGTCAGCCGCGAGTGAGGCCGCCGGAATGACGCGGATAGAATAAGGGAGGGAGAGAGCTTGTCCTGCTGTAGACGAGGGCCTTGCAGGGAAGGACATGCCAGATACCCACATTGGAGGACGTCAAGAATCGTCTATTTCTTCTAGCTTCAGTTTAGCATAACAGTAATGAATCTAATAAAGCTCAGCGTCACTAAGTCAGGTATCTGCACACCAAACAACGGCCATACGCTGGACATTCGTTGTAAACTTTGCCTCGCCCTCGCATCCCTCATCCCTTTCACCTTTACTTCTCCCCTTCCGCTTCTCGCGTCTCGTAATTACGGGGCCTGACTGAATAATACCTGAATGGCCTGGTTCCTCATCCGTCTATCTTCTGGGGTCTTTTCCTAAAAAAGATCTGTCTGTCCCCGTGCAGCTTTGCAGTACAGCTCGCACTCCACGCTTCCACTGCAACCCGCGGCTTGCGATCTCGTTCATGCAGGGGGGCGGCACTGCGTTTCACAGACCCATCGGTCCCGTATAGTGAGTGCATGGGCGTCATCTTATCGAGCCGCCTATAGCCTATAAGCTTCGGGGTAGAGAGCGTCGCCGGCTGCATCGTACCTTTCTCACCAGCTGCTCTTTCGTACTCTTGCCCGCTGTTGGGCCCTATTGGTTCTTACATAGCGACGTTTCCAGAAAAAATTATTGAACCCGAGTAAGACATCTTAAGGCCCTTGCTCCCTCGGGCGTCCAAAGCCTACGTGCAGATTTGTGCGTAAGATCGAGCGTGGGAATCATTAGGTTTTGTTGTCTCGCCACCTTTCTCAGCTGCTCCCCAATTGCTACGTAGGTATGGAGCACAACACATCATTGTGCCATCTCGTATCCTAGCTCCTTGGACGGAGCGATCAGTGCTCTGCCGCATGAGGTGTCAAGTTTACAACCCCTTCCTCGAACTCTTCTAGCAACAGGGGCTCGTGTCGCAAAACCCTATACTCCTCCACCTGACGCCAGGTTCTTTACGCGTAGAAACTCCTACTCGAGCTTCAGCAGGAGATTATTCGCCTTCAGGTAGGAGGTTTCCACTTGTCGCCTCGCTTCCCCACGGGAAGAGAGGCCCGAGCACAGTCCTTGCCCTTCCGCGCTGTCTCTCCCCGTACTTCCGCTCAAGGTCCGCGAGCTTCCAGTATGGTCCGTCCAGGCAGGTGATAGCATCGCCGGCGACTTTCCGCTGAGGATCCGCTATGCTAGGTGACGGCCCCGGCCATGAGAGAATGCCGGACGTGAGGCGGACCACGCCAGGCCAAATCTTCATGTGGGGATCATGTTCTGGTGGGGCTCAAGCTCGCCATCCATCCTGTCCAGTTCCGTCTGCACTTGCCGCTGGGCCCTGGTGCGTCTTTGGCGCGACGACTCCTCCTCCCGACCCCTCCTCGAGCTTCTTCAGACGGTCTAAAGTATGTCCTGATGAGTTACTCGTAATCGCCGCCGGAGCTATATAGAACCTGCAGGATTCTAAGATGCGTCGTTCAGATGCGATGACTGCCTGGTTTAGAGCTAATTCCCAGTCCTTCAGTTTAGTCCAGCCAGTCCTGAAGCGCGGTGGGATAGGGCACGGCGTGCACCGCGCTGGGGTTGTGAACGATCAAGCTGAGTATGCAGCTGCTCGATCTCCTGCTCCATATCGCCTATCATGCTTATAAACTGCTTCTTCTCCTCCCCAAGGCGCCCAGTATGCATCTTCTTTCTCTGCCTGGAGTCGAGACTATAGGATATATTAGCAGGAAGCATAGGCATAATGGGGGTTGCATTACTTACGCAGCCTGTCGGTTGCGCAGCAAACGTTTCTGCTGCTTTAGTTCCTTGATCTCTGTCTCATCATTGGATTGGGCGATGAGAGTGTCAATATTGTTTATGTTTAGTTCCTTGATCTCTGTCTCATCATTGGATTGGGAGATGAGAGTGTCAATGTTGTTGAGGGTTGGTGCACTGCCGCCCTTCCTCTGCTGCTGCTGCGGCCGGACGGCACGGTGACGAGACGGAGCGGACGCCGGCCGCTTCGGGAGCAGGCGTCCTCGTTCGGACGCGAGGCAGCGCTTCTTTAAGACCTGCCGGTCGTCCGTCTGGTCCTCGGAGACCGTCCATCGCACACGTTTGAGCCCCTGCGCGCGGCCGTTGGCGGAGCTGCTGTCGGCGCCGGAGGCCGCCCTTCGGGTATGCGCCGGCGCCGTTCGGGGAGGGGGGCTTCCCGGGCTTGACGACTTGGCCGCGCCCGTGACGCCCCGCCGTTCCAGGCGGGCCCGATGCGCCTGAATCCTACGGGTGGGCGTTTCAGCGACAGGTTTGACGGACGGCTCCTCTATGCGGTGGCTATATACTCACGACGCGTTTACTCCAGGGCCGTTTGTGCTGTGAGGTGACATGCCACTGGCACCAGGCAACGATCCGGCAGGGCCTTGTCCGGGTGCTGGGCCGACTCGGAAGAAGTCCTGAGGAACATTTGCGAAGCTCAAGCGGATGCCGCCTCCCTTGCTGTTTCTCAACCTCGCACCGTTCAGAGAGTGGAGTGCGTTGGTCGCGGATGTGATGTCCTCAAACTCGACAATGCACGTAGACCCGCCTTGCCTGGTCCGGAGGCATAATCGTCTGTACCCGCGCCGCACCGCGAACAGTCCCAGTATTTCATCCTCTGACGCGTCTATGGGCAGATTGCTGAGCAACAGGCAGTCGGATGGCGGATGTTCCGCAGGGCTTGCGGGCGGCGGCGCGTAGGTATAGGCACTTCGCTGCGAATT
The DNA here is from genome assembly GCA_026119935.1 of Endothia cerciana. Taxonomy (NCBI): domain Eukaryota; kingdom Fungi; phylum Ascomycota; class Sordariomycetes; order Diaporthales; family Cryphonectriaceae; genus Endothia; species Endothia cerciana. Next base: position 56,575 of record JALRMH010000053.1, read on the forward strand.
CGTCATCTCCGGAAATGGCTCGGCCGCGGAGGCGTAGCGAGTGGTTCGTTGAAAGTAAAACGCAGGGCCGCAAGCACAAATGAGTCCTCGAAATCCTCAGATATTGCGCCCTTCAGCTCTATCCTCAAAACCAGCGGCTTCTCGCCTTGGTGATGTTGTTTGCTGTGATAGTCTGTCTGGTCTCGCAAGGAGTGAACATGACCGGTCTTGTGACAAGGACCCGACGGAACGACACGTTTTGGGCCGAGGGACCATTCCTGGCTGGCATTGAAGATGCGTGGCAGTGCTCAGCCGGTAGTCACCAGACAGAAGCGCCTGTATAGCAGGTGTACATGCAGTAAGCGACGGTACAGGGCCTGCGCCTCCATGCAGCAGCGCCCCAGTGGAGGCCCCTTGTGAAGACGCACGTATGCGTTGCTCCGGACTGCCCAGTCCTGGGTAGCAGCGCCAAAAGATTGCGCATACTTTCTGGTCGTGCGAGCTTTGCTGGACCCAGTGTTCCAGCTAAGGGGCGTATCGGCCGGCGTTGAAGAGAGAAGAAAAGCCCACGATATGATTTGGGTACCCATGATATATCTCTATGTCGAAATAAAAATGATACGGTGGTTGATGATTATGATGCAACGCCCGCCATGTCCAGCCCAATAACGCCCGGTCTGTATTAACCCTCCACAGGTTGACAGTATTTGCTGTCTGCCGCTCATCATCCCATACATGATCGCTCAGCCACCCTTCAGGAAGCCCAGTGTCTTCTTCTTCAGATCTGAAGTGCTGCTGGTCGCCGCCCCTGGTCCGGGCTCAACGGCTTTGCTGCGCTGGTAAAGTGCCTGCAATATAGAGGTCAGCCTATTAGTCGCCCATGAAGCTAACATCAAATCAGCGGCCAGACTTACATCCTCATCCAGCTCCATCTGACAGTCCAGTATCAACTCCCTGCACATCTGATGTTGCCTACTCAGGCTCGCGTACGGCGCGCCCTGGCTCTTCATGATGGGCAACAAGATCTCACCCAGGATCTCAAATTTCTTCCAGTTGATCCGGTCTCCATTGGGCCCCACAAACGTCTTGTTCCCCTCCTCAGCGGCCGTCAGATCCTTGCGGTGCAGCGCCATATACGGTATGCGCGGCAGCGGACTGTTCTCCCATGCGAGACGATACGCAAATGATGACTTGGCCTGCAGCATGAGCTTCTCCGCGCTCTGGTACTGCTTCCAGACCTCGGGCCGGACCCCTGCCATGGTGGTGCGCAGACGCGCGATGTTGGCGTTCTGAAGGCCTGCTACGATCGCGCCGAGGCCGTTGTAGTTGTTCAGCTTCCGCAGCTTGTGTGCGATGATCATGAACTTCTCTAGGCAGGGCGCCCGGTGTTTTGCCTTGTCGCGAATCAGGATCATGTTTTGCACCCATTTGGCCACGTGATTGAAGTGCGAGATCAGCCGGTTGGCGTTCTTGAGCGACCGACACTTTTCCTTCTCGGACGATGACAGGCTGACATGCCGCACCCAGTCGCGGATTCGCACGCTGCTGAACATGATCCAGTCGATGCGCGTGATCTCCTCGGCAAGCTCGTCGGCGCTGAGGTCCATGAAGTTATGATATCGCGTCTTGCTGAGGGGCAAGATGCCTTGTGGAACCATTGTCGCCGCCTCCCGCTCGTAGTCCTCGTACGTGAAATACTGATAACTGGTCTCTCCCGCACCAAGATCTCGCTCGCCATGCGACGAAATTTCAGACACCGCTGACGGTCGACGCACTTCGGCTGACTCTGCCGGATCCCGTATTTTCAGGGAGTCCATTGAACCTCCTAGGTTCATTTCCATTTCTTTGGGTTCCGAGGTGGAATCCGCACCTTCATCCTCTGACGGCGGATCATCGGCCTGTGCCCATCCTGTGTCGTCGTCTTCTGCCACGCAATTCTCCAACTGGGCCCTCATCATGCTCGCGGCTGCGAGGAAGGCGGGCTCGGTCGCCAGGTGCGAAACGAACCGTACCAGTGTCTTCCTCGTTGGGGGTCGGGCAAAGTCGCCGGGGTATAACGAAACCCATCTAGCCACCACCTCAATGATCCGCATCTGGGTGCCCTTCTTGGTCAGATAGTGTGCTGTCTTGTCGTCTTTTGCACGCTCTAGCCTGGTGAGGATCGCTGAGAATAGCTTTCCAGGCGGAGCAAATTTTCGGTAGAGACAGAGAAAGACGTCTGCGAAGTTCTGATCGGCCCTTGTCATACGCGGTGCAAGAAGTCTGTCAACCAGTTCATCAAATGTGACACCCGTTGCCTTGGCCTGTCGCTCCATGAAGTTCTCATCGCTTCGCGCCAATATCGGCAAGTCTTCTGTCATCGAGGTGCGGAAGGAGTCGACATCCGATTCATCCACCCCATTAAAAGGATCTCCGATGTCTAATCGCACGCCCGACTGCCGGAGTTGGGTCGACACCGGCGGATTCAGGGCCTCGTCCCCCATATTCCCTCCTGAAAAAGCACGCGGCGAGCGAGCTGTCGAGGTCCTGTAATAGTTATCATTCGACCCGGATGAGAAGCCCTTTAGCAATGACAGATCAGAGCTTGCTCTGCTATGCCTGCTGTGCTGGGATTCGGGGCGGCTATTGTTGAGCGGATCTGGTAAAGGTTCCAGGTTTGCGGCTGAAGCAGCGCGCCTGCGTTGGCTGGCGGCGTCCGACCTATCGACTCCTGGACAAAGATGCGGCGTTAGTTACAAGTCGGGTGCGTTCTCGTGGAGGGATTGCCCAAGCGTGACCCGCCGCCCTAGGAAATCCGTGTTCGGGACGCCTCAGAGGAGCATGCGAATCCGCTCGGGTCAGTGTTCCTGATTCCCCGGACTGGAATATGGTGGGGGTGGGGGGGGCATGCACCTTTCCGGTTACTACCCACGATTGCTCGCAACATGGCCTGTAGACACTCTCTTTGACTAGACGGTGAATTTGCGGACGTGCAGTAACTGGCCATCGCGGAGGGGAAGGCAGCAGAAACGCTGGCTGTGTCCAGCTCCCGTTCATCCTCAGGAGTGTCGCATTTCGTCGCGACGAGGAAGGTGGTGTAGTTGCCAAAGGAAAGTGAAGCTGTGGAAGGCGTTAGCTACCGCGAGAGAGACCAATGGGTGCGAGACTTTGACCCACAGAACGTCTGGGGTAGTAGTTTAGTGCTCTCCTTGCTCATGACATCGTACAGGACCATTGTGCCGTCGACCCTTGGGGTCATCTGGCCATTGGCCTGCCTGGGCCAGCGAATGGGCTCGTTCACACCCAGGTCGAAAGTCTCCAGGTCCACCTCGAAGGTGTGGACCGTGTGTAGTGTGCCATCGGCCTCTGTCCAGTTGAAGGTGATGACGGCGGTGTTGGGCGGCTGCGACAACTTAAGCGCCCGCTGCATGAAGGCCGACTTACCTACCCCATTGGCGCCTATAACTGCGATGTTGATGGTGTCCATGGTTTTGAAAGGGATCCCGCCGTCGCGCAGGGACAACGGCGCCTTGATGAGGGTCACGAGGGTCAGTTAGCTATAGTCTAGCCTTTCGTGCCATAGACCTATGGCCCCTCCCCCGACCTGACTTGTTACAGAAAGGGAGCCCCTCCTGGACTGGTGAATTGTAAAAGCTAGCGTACCCCTGATGTCGCGTTCATCAGCGAGTCTCTGCGGGGAGGCCAGGGCTGCAGCGCAGTCCCATGGCGCGTGGGGGTCTGGCGAGGGTAGGTGAAGCTCCGGGGCAGGCCTCGCGTTTCGGGGTGTCGGCGGAGGAAGGGATCGTAGGCAGCGGAGAGGACAGGGCCCAAGGAGTCGTCGGCCTCGTTCGGAGGCGGGAGAGCGAGGGTCGGCTGTGGGTCCTCGGGTATCGTGTCGAAGGATGAAGAAGGATCGGACTCAGGGACCCTCCGGCGGGGAGGACGGCGGTTGACCGCAGGGCTGACGCACGTGGAGGCTGGTGATAAGATGTTATCGTAAACATGCTGGTCTTGGGGTTGGGCTTTGCGGAACGCCATTCTTGCACCCGGGGTTATGCCAGCGGCGGTGACTGGGATCTGCCACAGCATGGCTCTTAAAAGAGGGGAGACTCACGGGCTGAGCCAAGGTGGTTGCGACGGCGAGAGGAGGATCAAATACCAGCAGCTCGGGCTACGGATGGAGCGATGATCAACGAGGAGGCATGCAGGAACAAGCACGTACTACTCCTCCGTAAGCGTAGGCGCAGTCGGAACCCGTACCGTGAGGAGTGCAATAGCCCAGAGAATGGATCGTCCGGGACTGCTGACGCCCGACTTCGTAATGGATGGTCGGCGCAGGCGTACGAGGATGAAGTCGTCACAGCGGGCAATGGCTAGCTGCAGCCGCGGCCGGGTGTCGTCTCGATTGGTGTTTGGATACGGAGTATTGGTGCTAAGGCGGGCCGGAAGACGCAAGATGCAGGGTGAGAAACGCGGATTCGCGGGTCAGGGGTGAGGATGAGGACGAAGGCGAGGAAGGGGGGATATGGGGGATGGGGGAGGAGGGGCCAGCGTGGGATTTCAGCTCGCACACGGCCGCAGCAGACCAGCAGTCAATCGCGAGGGGACGAGCCGAGGGCTGGAGATCTTCAAAGGGCTCCCCACGGCCTGGGGCTGTCTTGGGGTTGCAGGCGAGCTGTGGTGTGGTCTGGACAGCTTTCCCGCGCCGGTGGTGATGAGATCAAAATCCAGGGCTCTCCGGAGGCAGGGTGGGGACAACCAAGACGCGGCATAATATGACAAGGATCGTTACGGCTCAGTAATAACCAGCTCACAGCCAGTGGGAAACGATAGGCGGCCACGGCGCTCTCGACCTCGCAGCCATGCACCCCCCTCTGGCTGAGCTCGTGTCGCACAGGTTCTTCGTCGCCGTCACTTCGTGTCAGGGGTAAGAGCAGAATACGGACTCTGGGCATGCGAACTGATGTCCCCAACCTGGACCCATAACTGCTGTGGCGGGGGAGCTGGAGTACGCTTCCCCTCGCAGCTGAAAGCCATGCACGACAATGATAAACCCACCCCCGGGGGCGGCGCTCAAGCATCATCCAAGGAGACACTGCCCGTCTCTGAACAGCAACGCGGGCCATAGTATAGCTGCCACGGCGGGATCCGGAAGACCCGTTTATTTACACCGTAACCTTTCATCGGGTGGAAGATTCTCCTCCATTGACCGCCGTCCCTTCTGGCCCTAATCTACCAGCGACACCCGTCGTATGTACATGGAGGAGCTAGTCCTCCTTGGGCCAGAGGAGTTGTCGCCTCCAGATATGCTGCACCATCATGCTGAAGACCACAGCCCAGACGACCACCAAGAGACCGGCCATGACACATCCTACAATATCGACGGGGTTGCAGTTGAAGGCCTTCCCAATCTGGTACGTGGCAGTCACCAGTGCAGTGTTTGGGAACACGAACGAGAAGAAGGTCATCTGGAAGGTGACCTTTCTCTTGTGATCCGGTTCGGCATACTTCCAGAATGACCCGACAGATACTATGAAGAACCTGTCCCGGGAGGTTAGAAGACCCCTGTTCGGCGGCTGAGTAAGGCTCAGTTGTCACCGAGTACGTGACTTACCAAATCGCCAGGCCCCAGAGCCACAATCCAATCATGGCCGAGAGCAGTTTCAGGATGAAGACAGCATGTTCAGTCATCCCGGGCTCCATAAAGTCTTCGGGCAGAATGTCAGCTGCCAGACTGCCGAGTTCCACTAAAAATAGTCGGTAGATCGATCAGTCAGGCGTGTCTGCAGGTTCGTGACAAGGCCAGTCTAGCAAGATGACCAGGCTCACCGATTCCTGCTGTAGTAAACCCACTGGGTCCGATCGAGATGAACACGCCAGGCCGTTGTGTATCTCGCGGTAGTTTCTGTGTCATGAGCCTATATATAAATGCTGCCAGCACCATGAATGAGAGACTAAATCCCATCCCCTGAACGGCCACCGCGGCCATGGCAATAGGCAGGCCATTGATATGGCTGATCCGACCTACCTTCACAGCTGCATTGATGAGGTTAGCAGCGAAGGGGGCCGTGATCAGGAGAGGATACGCGGGAAAGACCCAGACCGGGGTCATCGTGTGTATGGGGAAAATCATCGTAGACCACAAGATCAGATAAACCGTGCTACTGGCCGAAACAGCCAAGACTGTCCACATCCAGAACAAAACCTCCATCGTGTGGAGCAGCCAGGGTCCCGTATTTGGGATACCATATTGACATATATTGATGCAGATAGTCCCAAGACTTCCATCAGGTCAGCAGTTGCGCCGTGTCGATGCAGAATCTCGCCATTGGGAACGTACGAGACAATCTGCATACTCGATTAGTCATCACGTGACAAACTGACTGCGAATGACAGCTGCTACTCACAGAAGCTGGGATGAAAAGCGACTCGAATTGATCGGTGAACGAGTTGCGTAGACTCCCTGGCCGTAGGCGGAAACGCGTCACCAGCAGGATGGTGTTGGTGATAAATAGGCAAATATTGAAGAAGAAGAATATGAGTCCAATGATATCCAGCCACTGGGCCCGGAATGGTACTGGACGAGGTCTATACTGAGCTGGCTGTTCTTCAGGGTTCGCAACATTTGAGGTGACGTACTTGATGCAAGAACATTAGCGATACCGCCCGTGGCCATTGTCGATGTGAACCAAGTCCACTGAAAACATGCTATCCGGTCCTTGATGCTGACAGTCCCCCTCTCGCCCAGCACCTTGGATCTGGATACCAGTTCGTCCACGCTCACAGGCTGCCGTGAGGTCTCATGTTGCCTTGGGCCATTTTGATCCAACTCGTTCAAACGGTGGATCAAGTAGTTCGCAGCCACAGGAGAAGTGACGGTGTGCTCGGTCGGGGACTCATAGCCGAGCCCATGGAGGTGCGGCTGAGCAGTCATATCTTGTCCGCCGCCTCAGACAGCTCACGGAAGCGCGGGAGAAGTTTCGAAACAATATAGAAGATAGCGGATATCTCTGGATATGCGAATTGTAGATAGATGTGCAGATGTAGTAGATTGTGAAGGAACACAACCAGAGTCATCCCAACGTAAGATAGATCGGCCAGGGTCATAGCTGACTCGCGTCCCCCTCGGTTTCAATCCAGTACGTGGTGGCTGGCGGGAGTAGGATGACTGAGGGTGCTAATCTCTCGGCTGCCCCGTCCGTCTTGAGAGGGTATTCAGAAGAGTGCTGGCTGTTCAAGGGCGTCGGTTGTGGTCAAAATGCGTGGTTGCCGAACCTTGCGGTGAGTGACAGGTGCAGGGGTGGCGGGATGTGCTCCCGGGCGGACGACGACCCCCGCCGAGGCAGCGTTGTGAAATGGTTCTCTTCCTCTGTTCTCTTCCTCTCTTCTCCTTTTCCCGAGGGTGAAGATGAGTCCCAAGGTACCATTCAGGGCAGACACCAGTTTGCGATACTGCACCGGAAGAGCATTCTTGTTGCTGAAGTAGATCTCGAGCAGCGGGAATTTCCATTGGACGATAAGGGGGAAAACAGGATTCTTAGTTTCCCCAAGACCGCTAGGTTTTTTCTTCCCTGCCGCAATATCCGACTGGCCCCCAGAAGCCGGACGTGAAAGATCAACAGATACCTCCTCTACCATGCAGTCCGCAGTACCTGCACAGGCTGAGCAGCCCACCGAGTTGAACACACTGTACTGGCAGGGCAGTCCTGTGTCCTTGTGCGGATCGGCAGCGGAATCAGCGCCCATCAGCCACCGTCGATCGCTCATCTGTGCTTGACAAGAACCCGGAGCAGTCGCGTCGCCGCGATGCTAGCAGGTCCGCTCTGAACCGATCAAATCAACGAGAGAGCCCACCGAGGAAGAGTTTATATGTTTTCGCCATGATTGCTCCGTGGTAGACCCTGTTCTAGCCGTGCGGGAGCGATGGAGTATGTGGGTGCCGCGGCCGCTGGGGCTGTGGGGTCAACCGCACGTTCAGTGATGATGATATTGAAGAGATAGGCTCAGTGGCTCGAAAGTCTCATGAGCTCCGAAGAAAGGCTGGCGAGGTCACGACCAGCTGGTCGACTCCTGAAGCGCAGGTGCTGGAAAGGGACGGGGACAAGGACAAGTAAGTGGTCGGTGCGCAGTCGTTGGGTCGCTCCTTCCTTCCCTCCTGCTACCCTCAGAGTGTGGTGCCTAGCTGCTCGTCACGGGATGTTTTAGAAGGAGGCAAGATCGATGGAGGGCCCTTTCCAGGTTCAGAGCCTTCATCCTCACCCAGGCTTCGCTTTGAGATCTTCCAAGTCCCGTTCAGCCAGCCAACCTCACCATCCATGGACCACCTCTACGCATTCATCTTCCCCTGTGTCATAGGTACTACCTTCAGGATTACCTAGTATGCCCTCGAGTCATCCCGCCTCCGTTTCTTATCTTTTGAAATCTCTCTGATCTCGCAGATCTTCCCGCATTTCCTGTGCCGTTTCCTTGTGGTCGTATATTTTCTCGCGAAGACGACTCTCAGACTGCCAAGCTACTACTAATAGAGCTGACTTCCCGGCTCGCGCAACTGTGATTTATTTCCAGGCAGATAAAGCCATCTAGATACGCATATGGTCATGGCTCGGGATGTATGCATCGATCTCGGCACCTTCGGCATCTCGAGCTATCTGGACACGAATTTCGTGCTCATGGTCCGGACTTTCGCGTCGCTGTCTCTGCCAGACGACCATCCCGGCATCTCGTCAGCAGCCGAGCTGCACGACCAAGTCAAATCTGGGCACATATGGGTCACCCGAGCTGCATCCTGTCAGTTCGAGCTGAGTGTAGGCTTTGGGTGCTCGCTCGACGGCGACCTTCAAGAGCATCTGGAGCACGTCGCTGTCCGGGCCCTCGAGTCCCTACCCGTGAGCACCTCCAGTCACTACTTCGGACCAAAGTAATGACCGCCTGCTGACAGGAGCAGGCATGGCATGCACTCGGACTCGATATCCGACGGGAGTACAACAGATTCCACAACCTCCCAGGCTCGAAGTCACCATACCCCTATTCCGTGCATCACACTCGACCAAATTCAGGCCTTGTCTCCCCGGCCCATGTACAATGTGCCTATCTCTCAACAATATCCTGCAATTTGTCCTTCGGTATGAGGAAGGCCTCCGAGGACCGAATCCAGGCCGAGGCAATGGCCAAACGCAAGAAGACAAGGACCGTGACTTTGCGACTCCCGCCCCAGCGACTCCGAAGTCTTCTTTCGAGGAAGGCACGTGAAGATGGAGCTGCAGACCGACCCGTGGACCCTGCGAAGGAGTCCGGGATAGTCAGTCGCAAGAACCCACCTCGAAGATCTCGAAGAGTCTCCAGAGACAAGCCGGAGATTTACGACCTTGGACCAGACCTACGGGAGAAGAGGCTGGTGCATCTAACGCACGTAGCGTTGAACCTGTTGCTTGGCATCAGGAAAAGGTTTCTTGATATCGATTTCGTGAAGCGGACTACCTTTACGACACTCCTCGACATTGCCCCAGCTGTCTGGAATGCCCGATACTTCCAGGTATGCCTTGATGTACTACGTGCTTGATCACAAGTCTGATAATAGCTGCAGGAGATTGCGACTCGAGTCCAATTAGCACCCTTGATATCTTCAGCCCTTGGGAATCTGGTCAACTCAGACTCAATCCGTCTTCGACAGAAGGTGCAAAATCTGGCACTCGACCCAACAGCGGAGCTCCACAAAGAGACCCTCCTACTCATTATGCGGTCCACACCTGCACGTGTTCCGAAGGTTCATCAACGCAGTGGCACACAGAGCGGCGATCGCCCACAAAACGCTTTTGAGGTTACAATGCTGAATGATCAAGCTCATGAATCCAATCAACCGCACGAGCCAGACTGTCTCAACTCATCGCAAGGCTCATCGTCATCTCACATTTCATTGTCCGATGCTGGAACTGATAGAGGAGTCACTGTCTCCACGTCTAATGTCCTGCAAGATGATAGCTTCATGTACGACGATATTCTCGTGTGTCATGAGAGATTATATCTGGGACAGAACTCGCAGCTCGTCGAGAGAGAACCGACTTCTCTTCCGAGAATCGACTACCTAGGCAATCAAATCAGCCAGAGTAACATCCACCACTCCAGCCAGTTCTATACAGAACGTTTGCCCGGTGCCAGATTCGAAGATCGGACGCCACACAGCCTGAGCGGTTATTGGGATGGGCTGGATCCGCGACAAACCGCGGAGCTCGACAATATGAGCATAGATGATGCAGTCATGTATCCGTCTGGGGAGTCCCTTGAAGCCCCTCAACGCCGTTCTGCGCTAGGAGGATTTCACGACGATGACTTGATCAAAGCTGAGAAATTCCGTGCGGATAGTACCCGTAATGTTCACCATGACGAGATGTATCTTGAAGCTGAGAAAGAACGGGCAAACTTACTGGCATGCGAGCTGCCAGGGTTTGAACCCTTCGCAGTTGAACGCTTCCAGAACGGCGACGATGACCAATTCCACTCAACAGCTGAGCAAGAGCTGGGAGATTTTCTGGCCCCCAGATATTACTCGTCTGAGTTCGAACCTGCGCGACTTCAGGCTGAAGGAACCGTGGAGTACACAATTCCCATTGGCGGTGACGGCATCACTGAACGCACCTCTGACGTGGATGATAGAGACCATCGCATTGACAGCATGTCCGCATGGTCGAGTCAGTTCTCCATCGGTGGAGATGCAGAATCTATGGCGGCCGGTCAAGAGAATGTCCAAAGGGACGAAGATTTCTCTGGGGGGTCCTGTGAGGATGATGCGGGAGGATTTGGGTACTATAATGGGGAGACTAAAGGTGGTGCGCAACATTTCAACGACAGCGTTACGAACCATGGCAACGAATGGCTTGACAGGCCGAAGTCTCTCCGCCGACACCTTATTCCCACTCAACACTCTGCGGGTTCCGACGTGGTGGTCAGCCAAGCCGGATGGGATTCTCACAGCTGGCACCACGTTGCCATGAGCTTGGGCCGGTGGCAGCGTCGGCCTCGGGATTGGACTGGAGCGGATTTGCACGCATGAGATTCGACCAGAGAGCATTGGGTCAAGGGGCTCACGTGGCAAAAACATGCAGACGACTCGAAGTATTGCACGAACGATCAAACAGTATTAGCGGCATCATGAGAAACGTATCAAAGCTAGACACCACACGCTATAGGGATCGCCTGGGATCCAATTATATTCATCACTCATGTCCTTCTATTAACGCCAGAGTATCATCTTAATGCGCATTACAGCTTTGCCGCAGCTCTGAGAATGGAAACATCTTTGATCACGACTGCTGCCCACCCAAAATCCATGTAGCTAGGCACTCGTCACCGCCATTACCTCAAATGCTCCTTCTCAGCCCAACTTGATCACTACTCCGGACTCGATCCATCCGCCAAGCCTAGAAGCCTGCTTCTTCCACCACACCATCCTAAACCTGTTCAATGATAGGACCGCCCAAGAGCCCTGCCTGGGAATAATGCTCCACCCATCACCGGCTGATTGTCGACAGAGAAAAAAAGGGAGGTGGGGTGGTGGATCATTTCTTGCCCCCGCCCTTCTTGTCATCCTTCTTCTTCTTCTGCTCGGGCTTCAAGGTGGCCCAGTGGATGTACCAGGAGAAGACGATCTGGGCGATCATGGCCAGTAGAACGACAACGAGGATGGTGAACACGTAGGGCTGGTCATTGAGGACGGCGACGGCCTGGGGCGTCGCGCCGATCTTGAGGAACCAGTCGAATTCACCCATGGTGTCTTGTTGCGCCGGTCACGGATGACGATAAGGTGGGTTGCGAGTAGAGGCGTGTGAAGGTGGCCGAAGCGACTGGATTTATTCCGCTTGCCTGCAAGACGATGCGATGGGGTATCAAGAGAAAGGGACACTGGCCCAGCCGACGACGACGACGACGACGACGACGAGGATAGATGATTAGGGAAAGCTCTTTACAAGATTCGAGGAAGAGAGAGGCGGAAAGAGAAATTCAGGTCAAAAGAGTCCGTCGGCAGATAGAAGTCAGTAGCAGGATGATACAAACCCCAGCTCGCCCACCCGGCCTCCTTGGCCCGGCCTGGCCACGCCAAACAGGAGAGGCGCCGTGCCCCCTTCAAGGATCGAAACTCGGCGGTTTCAGAATTGCGGCAGACTCAACTCATCCCACATTAGCTAAGCGCCGGCCATTGGTCCGCGTGCGCACTCATCCTGTCTCGCGCGCGTCGAGGTGGGATTCGAGAGACCATGGTACCCTTCCCTGGGCTGATCTCAGATGTCTCCGTTGCGGCTGCGCGGCACGTTGCGCGTTGCTTTGGGAAGTGGAATAGGGTCAAGGAGGTGAGGTGAGGTTCGCTAGCATGGGTGGGGATTAGGTCATAATCCCCTGGCAGTGCCGGCTGGCCGAGGGCCTGTGGACCCTCTGCCCAGCTTAGTAACCACCCAGATGGACCCCTGTCAAAAGTTTGGCAATGGGCATCGCCAGAGCTGTGATACTCGCAAGCTTGGTACACGGCACACCCCCACGCTCCATCGCAAGCGACCACGCTCGCCTTCCAGCCGGCAGTCATGAGTGTGGCAACACCAGCTGCCAGTCGCCTGCTCTGCAGGTCACTGGCGGCCAACTCGGCCAAGACCTCGAGCCGCGCCGCCGCCGCCTCAAGGGCACCACCCTCATGCCAGCACCAGCAACGGCACCAATTCCACACCACCACCCCGCTCGCCGGCCGCAGGAAGCGCTCGCCCTTCCGCAACGTGAAGGCCGAGAAGATGGGCCTGTTCGACCCGGAGCGGCTCGAGGTTATGCAGAAGTTCAAGAACAACATCTCGGCCGAGTACGACGACGCGGACCTCGAGGCGCTGCGGAAGCGGTACACGCCAGAGCAGCTCGAGGCGCTGCGGATCAGCGAGCGCGCCGTCTCCGCCGAGGACCTGGTGGTCCAGGGCCGGCTGCGCAACGACCCCTACCGCATGCTGTACCACGATGACTTCGCGACGGTGCGGCCGCACGTGGACAAGCGGGTCAAGAGCGGGAAGCCGGTGGACACGTCGGCGCGGTTCATGACGCCGGACGAGTTCGGGGACGACTTCCTTGAGTTCGTGCGCGAGCTGGACGCGCAGCACACCGGGACCAAGGACGTGATCAACATGGACCAGGCGCTGGCCATGTACGAGGAGATGCGGAGCAGGATGCTGAGCAAGGGCGACGGGACGCCGCTGACGAAGCGCGAGCTGGTCGACGCCATGGAACGGATCCTTGGAGCTCCGAAGATGCCGAAACCCTCTAGCTTTGGGCCGGAGGAAGTGGGAGAGGGCGAATCAGAAGAGCTGGACCCGGAAGCAGAGGCGCTTTCGGGCAAGGTTCAGCTTACCGAGGAGGACCTAAAGAATGGAGCCATGACAGAACTGACGTTGTACAAGTACCTGATGGAGCGCAACTCGATGACGGGCTTCGACGGCGGCATAAACGACACGGCGCTCGCTCCCGAGCTGCCGGAGAAGATTCCCGGCGTGGCGGGCCTGTACAAACAGGAAATGGACGAGGAGGACGTGACGCTCGATCCGGAAGGCAAGTTTCAGGAGCTCAAGAGGCAGACGGGGATGGGCACAAGGGAGATCATCGACATCTTCACCAGGCACTGCAAGATCCTCGTCCGGCGGTACGTCTCGAACCAGACGCGTCTGGGTAAGATCCGCAGCTCGTACGTGCTTGCCATCGCGGGTAACGAGAACGGCCGGTTGGGCATGGGCGAGGCCAAGTCGGTCGAGGCCGAGACGGCAGTGCAGAAAGCCAAGTTGTTGGCCATCAGGAACATGCAGGCTATCCGGAGGTACGAGGGCAGGACGATCTACGGCAACGTGCAGGGCAAGGTGGGAGCTACCGTTGTGAACCTCTACGCGCGGCCACCAGGTATGTTGCATCAAGGCTCATCATTCTTATTTTAGTGTGTCAACTCTGGGCTGGGTCTATGCTAACAACATGTCAGGATTCGGCCTTCGAGTCTCCCACCGCTTCTTCGAGATGGCTCGAGCTGCAGGCATCTCGGACCTGGCAGCGAAGATGCCCCGCTCCCGCAACCCCATGAACTCTGTCAAGGCCTGCTTCCAGGCCCTGACGAACCAGCCAGATCCCGAGCAGATCGCCAGAGGCAGAGGCAAGAAGCTCGTCGATGCGCGAAAGGTGTACTATGGTGGTGCCGTACGTTAGACAGCGAATCTGTACAAAATCTCTGTATCATCTGATCTGTCTTTGTCAGAGATCCTCTTCCCGTGGCGGTCCTCGTCTTTGCAACTGTGTCCTAATCCTCCAACTCCCTCCTGGGGGTAATGCCGCCCCGGGCTGTATGTCGTGCTCCTTCCATGCACTGTTCATGGGTACTTCAGGCGTCACGCGGATTCAGCGGCTTCGATCGCAATGTAGTGACCAGTGTAATAGCCGCGCCCCGGAAATCGTGGATGTCCCCCAAGAACTCTTCCTTCGCGGAGCGTCTTCTTGCGACCTCGTCGTGCCCTCTTCATTGCTGTGCCTGATTGCCCCAGTCCAGCTCTTGTTGCAACACAATGCTGTAGACGCTCGTCTTGAGTAGCGTGAAGACCAGACTCGTCTTGCGCTCGAGGTCGCGCAGGCCGTCGAGGATCCCGGTCGTCGGTTGGGCTGCCATGGTGTCGATAACAGAGGCCAGCTGTACACCAAGGGGAAAAGCAAAATGTCAGCACACGGGTGTCCGGAGTTTAGGCGCGGCGAGGAAGAACAGAGTTTCGGCGGGTTGAACGCAAGTACCTTCTTCATGTTATCCGCCAGCCGCACATATTCGTCGATGACCTCCTGCTCCGTTGGCGAGAGCTCTTCGCCCGGGGAGAGCAGCGCGCGGTCGTCCATGTTGTCTTGTGTCCGGCCTTGACGACGGGAGGGGGTGGCACTGGGGACGAAGTGGGAGTCGCGTGCTAAGAAGTTCGAGAGACGCGTCGGGGGAGAAAAAGAGGTCTGACGTGGGGTAATTTTGGCGGGACCCCAGGTTTCCTAGTGCCGAGATCCACCTTGCGGCTCCTCGCGCAAGAGAGAGAACGGTACCCCTCCGTCCGCCCACTCCTGGTGGAGCAACAGGTATATGTAAGTATAAGGCATCTGACACCTCAACGTACTTGACTCTCATCCCACTCGCTCTCACTCACACCGCAACCCTCCCACTCCCCTCCGGACCGCAAGGCTCACGTCTCTGCGACACCCTTGGGCCTGAACCCCCCTCGCCGCACCCCCGGCAGAGATGTCCTGGGACCCCAAGGCCGCCCCGCGGCGCCGGCAAAACTCCAGCGCCGCCTCGACACGCTCACGGGGCCTCTCACTACACATGCGCAACGCCTCAAAGTCCATCACCAACCCCCCACAGCCACCGGTCAAGATCGACCCAAAGTCCGCACACACCTCCGACCCCTTCCTGCAGCCCTTCCTGTCCCCAGCTTTCGACGCCGCGGAGTACCTCAATGCCACCCTGCCGCCCCTGCAGGGCTCCTCATCCCTACGGTCGGCCGCCGCCGCCACCACCGCCGCGGCACCCGCCCCCCTGGCCGAGCTGTCGGCGGAGTCGCAGGCGCTCCTCACGCAGCTCAACGCGCACACGACGAGGCTGACCGGGACGCTGACCCAGCTCACGGAGGACATCCTGCGCTCCGGCAGCCGGCTGGCGTACGAGGTCGAGCTGCTGCGCGGCGAGACGCTCGGCCTGTCGGAGGCCCTGTCGGAGGGGCGCCTGCGCGCGGACCTGGAGCGCTTCGTGCCGGGGGGCGTGAGCGGCGCGACGGCCGCGAGCACACGGCGCGCGTCGCTCGTGAGCAACGGCGCCCCGACGCCGGCGCCCGAGGCTGCGGGGGGCTCCTCCACCCCTCCTCCCCCCCCCCCCGCACCGCCCGCGCCGGCGGCGGGAGGGGGGCAGGGCGCGGGCGGGGAGCCCCCCTACATCTCGCACCTGCGCACGCTGACGCTCGTGCGCTCGCGCCTCGACGCCGTCATCAAGACGTTCGGCGAGGCGATGGAGTTCGTGTTCCCGCCGAGCGAGATCTCCGTGTCGTCCGGGTTCCTGTCGGTCTCGGCACCCGACTTTCCGGACCGGCACTCGAGCAGCGCGGAGCAGGTCAGCATGGAGGACAGGGGCCAGCAGGTGCTGCGCAAGATCCGGGAGGAGATCGCGGGCCTCCTGAGGGCCGGCAGCGGCGCCGGGGGGGGCCACCAGGAGAGGGCAAAGGGCGTCGAGGACGCGGCACGCAGGGTGGAGGAGATCAAGGGGCTGAGCGTGGTGTGGAAGGGCACGGCGGAGGAGAAAGGTAGGCAGAGGTTTGTGGACAGCCTCTCGAGGATGGTGGAGGAGACGCAGCGGGAGCTCGTGAGGGAGGTGGAGAGCCAGAAGGAGCAGCAGCAGCCGCAGGCGAGAAGTAGGCAGGATGAGGCTGCTTCGAGGAGGGAGCAGGGTAGTACTTCTGCGGAGGCGACGGCAATAGAGTCGAGGGGCCCACTTGGTGGCTATGGATTTATGAACCAGTGGCAGAAAATAAGAGGTGGTCTATGAAAATGCGAGGGCGTCCATAGTAGTAGACATGTAGAGGCAACGTCAACTTCGGGAGACCTGGCACGGGTGACGCTGTCTCCCCTCCCTCATCAGCGATCATCTACCATCGTGCCTACTTTCGAAGGTGGGTACTCATCCCTCGACTAGAACTTACTCGTGAGCATCGTATAACGTTCTTGGAGTATTTGATTTCATTTGTTTTAATAGATGCTGGCTGACTCTCGCCTGCATTTTCATTCCCTTGGCAACCTTCCATGTCAAGGATTGAATGCCAAATCCATATGGCCCTAGTCCGGTACCCCTTGATGTACAGAAAATCAACCCGGAGTCTCCAGTCACGCAACCCAGCCAACCAAAGACTTTGCACAACTCCGATCTCCGTCCTACCTTTTTTTTTTTGTTTTGTTTTTGGAGATGCAATAAAAGGTGGCCGCCACGGTCGTAACCTGGAGTGGTGCAGACACTCACTGCTCGTAGTCCTTGAGCGCATTGATGCGCTTCTTTAGGAACTCGAATGACGAGAAGAACACGGCGTTCACGGCGCAGGACCGGCCCATCGACACGCCTAGTCCCCGGTACATGTGTCTCCGGAAGAACTCAATCTTCACGGGAGGCACTTTCTGACCCCTGGAGTACATCAGACAGTTTCGTTGGTAGATGCTCTTCGCAGAATCAATTGGGTCTGCACAAGAACATTAGCCTGACAGCTTGTGAGACTAGAGGATACCGTGTACTCACAAATCATGGCCCAGGACACGATACCGCACAGCCCGCCTGCCACAAGAACCGCCAGAGGGTTTGAATGGGTACCGTCGCCACCAAATGTTGTCAAGAGCTGCTTGCTGCTCTCGTAGGTCATGAAGTAAATGCCGGTTCCAAGCGAATCCCTCACTGCATCACAAGTCAGTCCAAGCAGTGGGCTCAGGAAACTTTTTGGTTTCCCCGGTTTCTGCTTCATCTGACCCAGGTAGGGGGAGGGCAGCCGAATCCAATCACGTACACAAATGTAGATTGAATCCGGTGTACAGGCCAAGAGGCCCACGATGCCGCATGATGTTTGCCATCGTCTTGAGTGTTCCCTTGTTCTGGTACGTGGCGGCGATCTTGTAGCTCTCGGGGCGAGGGCAGTTCTTCCGGTCGGCGAGGAGGACAGACACTTGGGCACTCAATTTCGTGAGTTCAAACGGGCCTGTGAAGGGTCAGTGCCTTGAACTGAGCGCGACAGCGGGGTAAAGGCCCGAAACGCAGGCTCGAGAGCACTTACATGCGATCAATGTAATACAAGAACCAGCCGTAGCACCCGCCGCACCGAAACAAGCGACTGAAGTCAGATTCGGGTAGGCCCCCTTCTTGTTGACATGGCCGAGAACGTCGATGTCAAGGTTCCTCTTCAACCAAGCCGAGTACGCGTATTTCGATCGCTGGTAGATCGAGAAAGAGACGGTTCGGACCAGAGTGATGCTCGCCAAGGGGGCAGTCACGCCTGAAAGACAGAGTCAGGGTGTCAGCACGCTTAAGAAGTCCCATATATTGTGCAAGGTGAGGAGTCTCGGCGAGGTGAAGAGCCCATAAACCTACCCCGAAAGAAGCCCCGCAATTTCTCGGTCTGGTAGGTATGCCGTACGCAATCCACAAATCCAGAATACTTGTAGGTCTGCATTCGCGTCTTGACACTGTCGAGGGGAAAGGTCGCCAGGGTGGACAGGACACTAGAGGCACTGGCTGCGACCTCTGTCCTATACCGCTTGATGAACTTGATGTGCTCGTGGGAGATATGCTGTCTCAAATCTGCCTGTGCGCCCGTCGTGGTGTTGGCTACTGATGCATCCTTCTCGCCTCTCTTGGCCGTGTTCCCGCCACTGCTGCTGCTGCTGCTGCTGCCTGGTGAAGGCATGGTCGGTGGCTGGAGCTTGGTACCATCTTGGTGGAGGGATACGAGCTCAGCCGGCATGCTCTCTGGCAGTGGTAGGCCCTGTAATGCAGCCGCCTCTTAGACAATGGTCCCAGATACTGAGACCAAAGTCGTCGACGCGGTCGCGATACGGCCAATTGCCAGCAGGAGGAGTTCCATGAAGGGACCCCACGATGCGTAGGTTGTGGTCAGTGGTCGAGGATCGCTTCCGACCTGGATTGCAATGACGAGTGCTCTGGATGGATTGGGTCTGTTGATGGGATGGGACAGGTTGAAGTCCTGGGGTGGAAGGGGGGAGGAGGAAGTTAGGCTGGAGCTCAAGACGGCGATGCAGAAATAGGAATGGGGATCGATCTGCTGCTAGTGGGCGTTATCATTATCACGGCCCATCTGGTACTATGGCACTCTGTACTGTGTGTGCAGCAGTCGTTAGTGGTAAGTGGTGATGGCAGAGCACTGCTGACCCCGCAATACGGAGGTGCACAAGGAGACAAAGGCCAGTGGAACACTAGTGGAGCAAGTCTGAAGCTCCTCAGGCGGGAGGCGCTGATTGGCCAGGCCGTCCCGCTCCCCCTCCGTACCTCCAACCCCCCGTGCCGTAGCTGCGTAGCTGCGTAGCTGCGTAGCTGTCTGCTCCGGCTCTCCACAAGTGACGGTGATCCACTCTCTCTCTCTCTCTCTCTCTCTCTCTCTCTCTCTCTCTCTCTCTCTCCCTCTCTCTCTCAAAACTGACTCCAGCCACCGTACGAACCACCCCGTACCCAGCGGTACCCTTGAGGGGAGATCCACCGTCCTGATATCAGAAGCCGAAAACATTCGACCCGTATTGAAACTCGTGCAACAACCACGACATTCTACAGCCCGGCCAAGATCTGCCCAGGGTCCGAGCCAACTCTCCTGATGTGAGGGCTCATCCCGAGACGGCGTGGCATTCAGGGATTTGCTTCGACTGATCCAAGCCCGTCACACGATGCAGCTGGCCCAATTGGGCGGAAGATTCATCATGATTTGTGCTGCGAGGGCTGATCATGCAGGTGGCGGTTCGGACGCTTGCAAGTGCCTATGCTGCATTGCCATCCCACAATACCACAGCACACCTTAGCACTAAGAACACCCTGCTGACTACACAGAACCCGACGGGAGACTAGACTGGAGGAGGTGGCCAGACGTCATCGAGCAGCCCCGACTCGTGAGAAGCCCGAGAGGTACTACGTTGAAGGAAGGGGCCTGTCCATAGGGTCTCTTCGACGCCAGCTCGATCGGAGGGTCATGACTCTAACAACAATATTCTTGTGGCCTGACTCAGTAGTACGGCCTCCTCCGATTCTTGGGGCCCGGTTCTACAGGTCCGGAAACATTCTAGACCCGGGCGTTTTGGCGGAGAGCTACTGCTATGGTCCAGTTTCTAACACCTGGTGGAGCCCTGGCTATTCCCGACCTCCAAGGGACCTCTAAGAATAGCTCGACATCGGGCGCAATTTCGAAATGAGCCGATTTCAATCAACCATAATCTCGTACTATCTTGCAGAATCATGAGATGCATCAGCCCTGGAACCCCCAATTGTCTCGCTGACATTTTCTCAGGTGTGCCGGCCCCGACGTTTTCCTTTATCGGAGCCCCCTGCGCCCAGGTTAACCGTTCGGCTGTTGGCCTGGGCTGCGAATGATGCTCACCATCGCGCATCGCAACTTGTCCCGGCTCTTGGGAACTGAGACCGGGAACTTGGTCTGCTTTTCGTCAACGCCATTGCTTTCCGCGAAGAAATACATTCCATGGACAACACGATTACCCATCCTTGTCTGTCCTACGAAGCCATATGCTTAGGCGACGGGTAACTCCACAGGACGAACGGTGAAATTCCTTCGTTTGCTTGTCCTAGGTCATTGTTGCCCATGGCCAACGGGACCTCACCAAGACCTAACGGATGTTCTCTTCCATCCTGCTGACGAGGCGCCTCGGGACTGATTGAGAAAGCAGGCCGCAGCCTATCTTTCCCAGCCTGCGAAGGTGGTTCAGAAGGCGCAAGCCGGATCGTAGCACCTGACATGGCCAGCCTTTTTGGCGCAACGCGGTTGCCCTCACTAGCCATCAGCCTTTCACAGTCAGCCTTTCCCTTCACAGACTTATACTGGTGTCTGAAACCCAAGATGCAACGCCAGCTGTGACCGAACAAGACAGCTCCCCTTCCCGGCAGGTTTGCGGGTGTCGTCAAGCCTCCTCTCGACCAATCGAGTCCCCTGGGCAGCAAGACTTGGATACGGTCGTGTTGGATAGCAGGATGCTGCGAACATTGGCAGCGCTGAAATGTGTCGTCGAGCTCGCCCCAGTACAACCCCTCGCTCAGTGTCAAAAGATGCGTTTGTTGATATCCCCTTTTCTCCAGCATGACGTTCAGCTCTGTCGAGCAAACTGCCATATACTCCCGGTATTTGGGGACCTGAAGGTTGAAAAGACAGGAAGAACACCCTGATTCCCTATCGGACGGTCGGATCAGGCCCCCGAAACCTGTCCCGAAGAGCGTGATCGCACCCAGAGCTCTGGTCAGATCGACCCATCCTGGTCCTTATGCTCTGATTTTGACGACACGAAAGAAAAAGGGGTCCGATTCCGTGACAATGTCCATGAAGTCGCAACCATCCAACCGGCGGCGGGTAGGATTTTTCAGGCGGAGCTTGACGCCGTCCTCAGACGCGGATCCTTGCTGGTGGGCCACAATCTTCTCCAGGACGCTGTGGAGGGCCTCAACCCTTTCAGAGAAGGATTCAATCCGTTTGGATCTCGTGAAGGTCGTGGTTCTCGACCCGTTGACCGTCGTGGTCTCTACATCCTCGTCTCGCGTCGGCTGCGCGAACAGCGCAAGATTGGTGTTCTTGGGATTGTTCAGAACGGACAATGCTGCGGTCCGACCAGTGAAACGGCCTGATTCCTCAGGTTCTGCTAGAAGGCGCCCTTCCGAAAGACAGAATTGACTCCAACATTTACGCTGTCTGTCACGCTCCAAAGTAGTCCGAATAAGATGAAGCAGGGCGCTGGCACCGTCCATGAGCCACGCTCTCCGGTCCTTTCGGTCGTAAAAAACCACGAACTTTTCTGAGGCCCAACGCAATTTATCTGTGTACTTGTCTCGGATCCTAGCTTGCACCGGCTTGGCCCTCCTCCACATGGTTGCTGACGCTCCGAAAGTTCACGTACATGCCGGCAGAAATGGAGATCTTGTCGAGGGCAATGCCTGGTCGCGCTCTTCCCAGGCCCGAGCCAGTAGTCCTGTAAGAAGCGCCGGAGGTGCCTAGATGGTATCAGAAATCAGGATACTTCGTACCTAGATAGAATGTCACGAGTCAAGCTTACCGGCAAGATTGTCTACCTTGCCACACCAACCCAGAATGTGACGGCAAGACTCCAATTCCTGGACGGTGAGGTTTGGAGGGTAAGTTCGCGAAAGGCCCAAAATCCTCTCGTCCATGTACGACATGTGTTTACCGTTATTATTTGCCAGTAGGTGCCAGTAGATAACGTTGTCTTCCGACTTTGTTGGCGACATAACGAAGTCAAACCCCCTTAATCAAGAACTTCCCCGCAAAGATTTCCAACCGTTGACAATCGGCCAGAGCGGTCATCATATCGAGAGGAACTTCGAGTCCCGTTTGTTGTTCTGGTCTGCGTGCAGTCGGGAATCCTCTGACGCAGATGGCGTTGCCCAGCAGCTTCAACCAGCAGCCAGCCACGTCAGTGACTTTGGATTGATTAGGGACTGGTTTGATGCATTCGAGGCTGGGTCTGATTGTGCACGACTTTCTCATGCTCACATCCGGGAGATTCGATGCTTCGGAGGTCCACAGCGCGTGTATGGCGTGTTATCAGATAATAAGCCTGCATTCCAGATATCAGCAAATATGTTTGCAAGCGGAAAGCAGCTATGGACACCGCGCAAAGCAGGTAACGAAAGACACTTACGGCCTCGCATCTGGCCTTCTTGTCTGAGAATGCCCTGAAACACCTCTAAGATTGTTGGACCGTGGAAAGGCCAAACCTGAGCCATGTAGTCTCCACATGCAATGGATTGGACATTGTTGCCGGTACCATTCAGAACCATCAGGTGAGGCAGAGCCTCGTGCGCAGGAACATCATATCCCTGAGATTCGAAGAATTGTATGATGTCCCATGGGATGTGGAACACCATCTCGGCTGTGAGCGGCCGCATACTTCGACTTATACGTCGTTCTTCACCACCATTCAACAAGCCCAGCAGCTGTTGACGGACTCTCATCCGAACACCCTCGCCCACGGTTTCAAATCTCCATTCCGCCTCATTTTTGAAACATGCCACTCATAGGCAGAAGATTCGACGAGCAAATGGTGGTATTTATCGAGTTCTTTATCGTACTCGTCGGGTACTTCATCGGCATCATCGAGATTGTGATATTGGTCTTCGTCATCCACTTTTAAAAATTGCTTGGCTTCACTGATTGAACCCCACTTCGCCATTTTCTCGTCAAACGTCATAACTTCGCCGGGAAAATGCAAGCTTTGCTGGTCCGTTTCCTCGAGCTGCTCTATGACAGACTGGACCTATGTGCCTTGAGATACTGGGTTAGCTACGGTGTCCATATATCCCTGAGGAGAAGCTTACTGGCGGTAGCGGTGCAAGAACGACATCATCGCTCTGTAAGTGGAAGAGGGGTCGCAGAATCCAAGCTTGATAGCAAAAACTTTGAGTAAATGAGGTAGGGTTGATGATAGTACTTGAGACTTAGGGGAGAGTATGCTGTCAGTGCGAAGTACCGTGATTATGAGCTCCGTGAACCTTGTAACATAGTGAGTAAGGTCTGCATAGTCAGGTGCAGTGTACACCGTTGCCGCGTCTTCATCGTAATCCCCATGATGGCTGTCCGTGGTACTCTCTGGCAGCGGCTCCAGGGCTGCTTGTTGCTGCATTCCGCGGGACATTGACGTATTTACGGGCCTCCAGTCTGTTGATACTGAATCCTCATACCCAGAATCTTTGTCGTATCGTAAGAAGGCGGGGAAAGTGTCAACGAAGCCAATGGGTCTGAGGTCTTCAACCTCCATAGGATCGAAATCAACGGCGTCATCCTTGAGTGGTGGTACGAGGACTCCTTGTGAAGTTTCTCTGGCCACGAACGCGTAGTCTTCAGGGTCTGTTGATTCTGTATGATTATGACCAGAACCTTCGTCTAGTCGCAAGGAGGTCAGGGAATGGTCAGCAGACCCAACGTGACTGGAACTTTGGCACCTGACGGAATCAAGGTCATCTTGCCCGATTACTGCAAGTGACGACGATGCGAGGGGACGCATATCTAAGCGGTGCATTAGCATCTGAGGACTCGCGCATGATATTCTCGCTTTAAAACCCACGGTGACTCTCAGGAAGACGGTCACCAAATCCCAGGGCCCTGTATTGTTCCTCGAGCTTCTCCTCAATACTCCCTCGGAACCCTTTGACTTCTGCAAAAGCTCTCTGCTGTCCTTCAGTCATGATGTCGACCTCACAAGGCTCCTTCAACCCTTTTTTGCCATCGAGCACCTTCCTGTCCCGGCAGGCCAAGATGTGCTGTTCCCGGATCTCATCGGTCTTCTTGTGGGTGCCCGACGGCCAGCTAACGGCGCAGTAGGCGCAGTAGGCGCATTTGAATTTGGGTGAGTGATTTTGCCAGAGGTGCTGCCTATAGTGCCAAGTCAAGTCACTAATTAATTTCGACCAGAACGCTGCCGGTACACGGGCATAGAGCCGAGTCACCGGTTAGCTCTGATGAGAGTTAGGTACTGTACTTGCGTTACATCTTTGAGCTCCCAAGGCTTTGTATTGTTTGAGTGACATTTTTTGTGTGCCTCGTATCTTAATGGATCCATCTTATAGTAAGGACATGCTAATCCGTTGCCCTTTTTCCCTTCATCTAGACTAGACCTAGGTGCCATTTTGAGCCGGTTTGCTTCTGACACTGGGATAGGTCCGTCGGAGCACTGCGGCAAGCTTTCTTGTATAGATGATGGTTCTTCCAGAGCTGCCGCGACTGGTGATGTGTGGTGGTCCTCTGGGACGTGATCGTTCTGATACTCTGACACCTCGAGCGTCGGGGAATGCTGGGGAGATGCACTACCTTGACGTAACCCTTGGGCTTGGGATTGAAGAAACGCGTAGTCTTCGACTAAGAGTACGCCAAGCCCAAGTCGCTGCTGGAAACGTGCTCCCCCTGAAGCGGAACTCGCAAATGCTCAGTGCCTGAATCGGGGACCAGGCTGTAGCTGCTGGGCCAGCACGCCGTTCTGATTCTGCTCTTCACAGTGAGCGCAAGACAATATAAGCGTCGAATAATGTGGTAGGTGAATAGACTGATTTCGAGGCTTCCCAGTCCTAGTCAATGGTCATGTCCCGGTCTATCCTGCGAGGGCGAAAGGCGAAAAGGTGATGTGTGTCGCTGGAGCACGACTTCGTCGGGAGCTTATGTTGAAGGGAAAGAACATGCTCAGGCTCCAGCGGAATGCGATGCAGCCTGATGAGGAGGAGTCATTGTGGCTTTGCAACTGTCGGCTCTACTATCTGCAGTCGAATAAGCACCAAGTTTGTGGCGATGTCCTGGCATGAGCATGCAGGCTGTGCATGCTGCACGGAGACGTGGCGGGCTGCGAAACATCGGACCATTTTGAGGCATAACTTCTGTGCTTGCTGAGTATTCAATAACTGGGCAGTGGTATAAATGCTGAGCCTCTCTGGCAGAAGCTACTGCATCTATTCTAATGAGAACAGTCCGGTAATAGGAATGTTAGGTGTGATGTCCTAAAAGGCTCTCTCATGAGCACTAAGCACTCATGGCTACGGATAAATAGCTAGCGGATATTTCATCTTATGGTGCACTCGGTTGCAAAGTTACAATAAGTCAACACTGGAAAGTGTGGAGGCACAAATAAAGTATCTCTGAGAGAGATCTATTCGTTTTTACATCAACTTATTAATCACAGTTACTGTGAGACTTCGACTGTGCTCCCATGCAGATAATCTCACATGAGGTCTTGATGTGAATTGAAGGCACAACGAGGTACGATGAAAGTGGGATTGACTCTCGATTCTTCCTTCTCATGGATCCTTCGTCACTTTTCTCTGTAGACTCAGCCATCCAGGGCTCTGGAAGAAGGTCTTCGTACCAGGCTGTTGACGAGACGCCGGGATGGGCGTCGGTGGTCGAAGAGAGATGACTTTTCTCGAAAGCCTCTTCGATGACGCCGAGTTTCCTGTAGGCTGTAATGAGATGCCTGGTCCAAACAATAAGACCTTTACCTTGCACTCCTCGCCCGAAACGTGGTCGACAATGTCTTGCAGCGTGACGCTGAGCCTCTCCACCTGGTCGGCATTATTCGCACCGGTCATGGCATCTTCTGCATCAACGATGATATAGCAATCTTTCAGCTGCACAAGGATTAGACGCAGAAACCCCGCCATATGATCCTCGTCGGTGTGGTTGACGTTGCCATCCAGACAGCTGGCTACCGTGGCAGGTTCGAGCTCGTACATCTGCCATACCAGGCTGCTCAGCACTCCAGATACGGTGAATGGCTCGTCTTTGTCTGACAAATGCCAGAAGATCCGTGCGGCCCGGGGCTGGAGGATGCCGCCAATCAGCTCTGATGCGATCTCCTTGCCTCGCATGGCATCGACGACCAGGAAGGCTGATTCTGGGGACTCCATCCAATCGCCAACGCTCTTGACCAGGCTGACAATGTCTCGACTCTGCATGGTCCACGGTTGTCTTGCTCTGCTGACGGCCCTCTGCCTTATCAGGGCCTTGACTGGCAGGACGCGAGGCTCGAGGGCGTTGAGCACAATCCTGAACTGGTATACACGCATGCGAGCCTGAGTGTCGCCGGAACGCCGTTCTGTGACCTGGGCCTTGTTACGAATGTCGTACAAGATGTCAAGTACGGCTGCGTCTTTGCTGTCAGTAAATGCTCCGAGTCAATATCGAGGAGAGTTCACGAACCCTTCTGGTCCTGGCGGATCTCAGACACTCCCGCAGACACATCACCTTGCCATGAATGCAGGTCCGGCAACTGGCGGGAGACGATATTGTAGGTCTTCCTCAGCTCAACCTGCATAGACGAACAGGCAGCCTCGTCCATTATCGTGGCACAGTCTCTGATCTTGGCGATAGTATCCTTGAGCCCAGACTCAAACGGGCTCCCGATGGCTGTCCTCACCCGTTGGAGGGCAGACGAGTACCACTTGATGGCGGGCCTGAAGAAAATCAAGATTTGCTCGTAAAGTCTTGCCACAGCCGCCTTGACGTAGTTATTTTGGTACAGCTCTGCGCTGAGTTGCGCTCGGGGCAGGAGGTCCCCGATGCGCACCAGAGCATCGGTATATTCGGCCACGTACTTGGCATGGTTCATCACAGCCTGCGATTGCGATTGAAGTCAGTTCGAAACGTCCTGACATAATGTATCGGAGACAGAGTTCGTGGACACGCACCATCAGGATGAACTTGATAGTCCCCCAAACTAGGCTCACATACTGAGGTGCCTGCTGGGTAAGCATGTCCAGCGCGGTCCCGTAGTGGAGCAAGACCGAGGAGAACTTGCGCAGGCCGCGTCTCGCCTTCTGGAACTTGACCTCATCCTGGTACTTCTGCTCGAGACGCGCGACCTCGTCGCGGACCTCCTCTATGGTGATTAAACTGTTCAGCCAGGAGAGAATCCGGTTGTTTGCCCCAAACTTGTCTTTGAGATATGCAATGGCTTCATCGTGGGCCTCCTTGACGAGGTCTCTGGATCTGCTGAGGAGTTAGTTGCAGGATGAGGGCGAGAGATCTGATGTCTCGGTTACCCTGCTGCTTCTCCGGTCCATTTCTGCACGGCACTGCTGGGTGCTGGGAGGAAGGGGAGCGGTCGGTGAGGATTAAGGCATCCTGATGAACTGTTTCCTCTATTTTGGTCCGATTCCTCAGAACTCATTGCGTGTATCCTGACAGTGGTTAAGACTCTGAAGAGCCCTCCTTCGGGTTGCCTTTAGGTTGGCTTCAAGAACAAACTGTTCAGCCTTATATCACAGCTGCCCTCTCTGCGGCACTCGTCACGTCCTCAATGAGATCCTGCAGAATTGATCCCACAGTTGAGGCGACGACTGACAGATTGAAAACAAGGGACCGAACTGAGTGGCGGTAGACTTAGGAGAGGA
The DNA here is from genome assembly GCA_026119935.1 of Endothia cerciana. Taxonomy (NCBI): domain Eukaryota; kingdom Fungi; phylum Ascomycota; class Sordariomycetes; order Diaporthales; family Cryphonectriaceae; genus Endothia; species Endothia cerciana. Next base: position 84,194 of record JALRMH010000053.1, read on the forward strand.
TAAAGCTGGAAAGACACGAGATGAGTGAGTTTGTTGAGAATGAACGAGTAGCTGTCCGGGCCCAAGGCACAGCAGAGGTGCGGGCAGCCTGCAATGGTCCGAATTCTGAGGCCTCTTCAGCAGCCGCCTGTGCGACCTGCTGTAGCTAATCATCTAGTTCACCTGAAGCGGCTGGCCTGCATATGCAACCCCCCGATTACGGCAAAGTCTCCAAACTGGAAGGCTGGGGGGCTGTGAGCTTGCCCTTGGGATACCTCAAGGTATACGTTTGAACGGGGGGGGGGGGGGCTGTGCTGCTCAGCTCCCGGCTGGCAATGAGCGTCCTTGGAGCTGTCCTTGAAGCCACTCACGTAGCCGCCGATGCTCAGATCAACGGTGATTGTTACGACACGCTCGAAAAGTCCCTCCTTTGAGTAAACTTGCCGAGGACAACAATTATGACCACAAGGAGAGCCTCGTCACCTGACTGTCGCCCGAATCACAAGCGCCAAAGGACGCGCTCGAAAGCTGGCAGTGATTCTGAGCCAGAGACCGAAGATGAAATCGACGGCCTTCACCAGGAGGGAATTGGACCGAACCCAACGTCACTCTGCATCAACAACGAGACTCCATCTCAATGTCCTAAGCCCAGTGCCCTCATAGTCCATCAAGTTCTCTGTTCTCGCCGATCCATCGCACATGCCCATCACGGAGCCACGACATCCTTCTTCGACGAGCCTCGTCTGTATGAGGGAGATAACAAGACCCAACCCCTACGAGGCAAGAGACCCATCAAGGACCTTCAGTCTTACAAAGAAGACAACCCGAGCATCAGTTTTGTGGTGGAGAGGTACTATGACTGCATGGAGTATCATGATTCGCTGGAGGTCTCATCTCAGTTCGAGAGACTCGTGGCGGCCGCTTCTCATGCAAAGATCCCAAGCCAAGTTCGACCGTATTTATCAATCCTAATTTCGGAGACGACAGCGGCAGTACCCGTACGAGAAAGAATCACCTCATGTTCTCCGGAGCTGGCTGATGCTATGGAAGCGGTCCAGCAGATATGCCAAAAGGCGCATCAGCAGTCGTCTGCCTTGCTGAGGGGCTGGGACAGTGACGAAAATCTAAAAGCCCCATACCTGCAGTTCTACCACTCCCGGAGATTCCTCCAGGATTGTCGAAAGGGGCTTGGTTCCAAGGAAGGGCAGCAGATCGGTGTTCTACTAGACTATCTGCACGAGTGGTTTGGTCAGGCCTACGCTGAGGCGGACAGCCTGTTCAAGCAGGGTCTCTTCACGGAGGCTCACTTTCACAAGCTATTTGGGCCGGGAGATGTGGTAATGGCCCATCAGAACGGTCACGAGATTGCGCTCGCGGTCAGAGACTGTCCACAGCCGGATATATTGCCTATCAAGCTCAACTGCGAGACTTGGACTTTCGACGGCGCCTTTCACAGAGACACGCGAACTGTAACTGTCCACATGCCACCAGACAGTGACTTAGGCAAGGAGATGCTCATCTCCTCACTGACAGCCATTCCGCTGCGATATGATGGGACCGGTCTGCAAGAAAAATTGAGGAAACGAGGCGAGTACTTCTGGAAGTGTCGAAGCGGACGGCTGGTCACCTCTACTGGCCCCAAACGAGGATATGATATTCAAGTGGTAGGTTGGGCGAAAACCGCTGAGCGCGCAAACCAATCAGCAGCTCTTTCTCTGAATCTTCACGAGCTAAATCTCTCCAGAGCAACCCACGTTATATGATCGACATGGAAACATACAATGCGCTCCATGGCGAAGAAGACGAAGTTCAGAACCAGGCGGATACACTCCCCTGGCGAGGCGACTTGACTCCCGAAGAGATGCAGACGGAAAAGCCACCTGCCGGGCACTTCGCCCTGCTGCTACCGCCGACCATTAAGGCCTTCAGGTTTCACGACAAGAAGTGGAGTAGGCTCTAGCTAGGCCCCCGGGCGACGGAAAAGTATACTAACGACCATATCTATAGAAACTTTGGCTGTAGAGCATCTCCGCGATATCGACTGGGACACAGAAGCATTCAAGAAGCTGGTCTTCGACAAGCAGAAAAAGAGACTCATCCAAGCGTTGGTAATGAATCATGTCGTAAACACCTCTTCAGCTGATATTATCGAAAGCAAGGGCAACGGCCTGGGTAAGGACTCTTTCTCTCTTTGATCATGATGCTTGCAGACAGCATAGAGGCTAATAGTTCGCAAACGCCGCAGTCATACTGTTACATGGGCCACCAGGCACCGGTAAGACGTTGACCGCAGAGAGCGTGGCAGAGTTCTCAGAGCGGCCCCTATATCGCCTGACGTCTGGGGACATCGGCACGGATCCTGAGATTGTTGAGAAGAGCCTAGAGCACATCTTCTACCTCGGAAATATCTGGAAAGCAGGTTCGTGACCCTGCAGAACTTCCGGGAAACCCACCTCCCAAGCTTATTCATGAACAGTGGTTCTGCTCGACGAATGCGAGGTCTTTATGGAGGAAAGAGTACCGACTGACTTGAAACGGAACGCTCTTGTGTCGGTTTTCCTCAGGGCGCTGGAGTATTACGACGGGATTCTCATTCTCACTTCAAATAGAGGTATGTTCGCTTTCTGGGACTAAGGTTTCATGAAGATATGAGGGGAGGTTGGCGGCTGACCAAATTGTCACAGTGGGGACCTTCGACGAGGCCTTCAAGTCTCGAATGCATCTTGCTATGTACTATCCAATTCTAGAACGAGACGATCGCGAGGAAATCTGGTCGAACTTCTTCCAGAAACTTGCGGATGAGAAGGATCAGGATCCGGATGTGGACATCGACGTCAAGGGCCTGATGAGCAGCACCCAGAGCCTCGCACAGCACGAACTCAATGGTAGGCAGATTCGGAACACGATAAGAACCGCCAGGCAGCTGGCACTGTTCGAGCGTGAGACATTCTCGGCGAGCCACATTCGTGATTGCATCAAGGTCGTCAAGGAATTCGAGGTGTATGTCGAGGATACCCAAGGCGGGTCTTCTGCCAAGCGGGCGGAGCTGGCTGGCATCCGGAAGAACCCAGAGTCTAGCTCTGCGCCATGAGCATTCAATCTGTGCTGCTGTGTTTCCTTCTCTCTTACTTTTGACTCCCGGTATTTCCATACCTGCGATAACAAACAAAATCAGCGCTTTAATTTGCCAAATTCGCACGCACAGATCAGGCAAGGACGGTGCGCACACGCCAGATGCAATGTCACAGCTACACAAATCAGAATATTTGCCGCTAGCCATCATACCCCATACCTCATTCAATGGAAGTCCTACGATGCCTTGTCCAACACTTTGAATTGCGTGTGAACAACCTGCGTTTGTCATTTCCTTAGGTATACTGGACACCGTGCGAGAGATGTACCTTCCAGCCAGCAGTGCATAGACACAATTCTGCAGCCAAGTCGATCCCGAAGATAATGAATCACCATTGCCTGTCGTCGAAGAAGCTGTCCCGTATTGCCCTCCTGGGCACGTGAACGTGTTCAAAACCACGTGTATCCATTTCCCCCCTCAGCCTCTCTGCCTCGGCCCTGGAATCTCGTGGTTGCTCAGCCTCTTCGACGTGATCCCTTTGTTTCTTCTCCCGGAACCGCAGAATGAGCTCGTCCCCCCCCCCCCCATACTCGCAAAGATTCAGCTCAGCCTTTCTTTCCCCTCCTCGATGTAATCCCAGTGTTCTCGGTTCAGTTCCTCGCGGACCAGCCAGCTCAACTCCCCGACTCCTCGGTAAGACCATTCAAAACGGAGATGCCTTTCTGCCCATCGGTGGTCACGCATGTGGAAAAGCATGCCGTGATCAGTGATGAGCATGCTAAGGTCGACACGATGGTCTCTACCGAGCACGAGGCTCGCCTTCTAGTTGACGACAGGTCCTGCGTCACAGATTTGGACGCCCAGCCTGTGACTCAGGGAGAATCGAGAACCTCCAAGAGCTTCTGGATGTCTCAGAAGCTGCCCCTAGATGGTTATCTTTGCCTTGAGTCACCTGCGCTGTCCTTTGCGAGTGTTCTCCACGAAGGGGGAATGAAGCGGGTTTATAAGAAGATTGATATTATGCTTCGAGTACATCTCATTAAAACTCATTCCGTCGTCAGAGGTGTCAGCCTCATAGATTAGGTAGAGACCCGCCGAAGCCGACGAAACGTTGAAAAAGATAGTGTACGTCCCAATAATTCCCAAACCCCGTAAGCCTCCTCTCATTGATAGTCTCCACCGGATCCTCCTGATGCACAATGCGCAGCACACAGTCGTCCAAGTGCTCGTAGAAATTCTGCGCACTGCTAAATATCTGCGAGCAGGTTGAGCACTTGTCAGTAGCGTCGGGTGCGTATCCATGTCCAGGCTTTTTTGCTAGCACCTGTAGGCATAGAGGCAGAGCTGTTCTTGTTCTTGCTACTGCTAGGCGGTATCGGCTTTACTCCATGAACTGCTGTCAGGTGTCTTTTAAAGACGTGTGCCCTGTTGAAGGACTTCTCGGCCGCAGAGCCGGATCCTGGGCAGAAGCCGCAGACCATTGTCCCCTTGTGGTGCATTAGAGTATGTCGGTTCTTATCGTACTTTCGTGCAAAGCCCTTAGTGTGGTACTCGCACGTTGTGATCGGACACTGAAGTCGATCAGGGCGGCGGATCCGTCCTCCCTCTCTCAAGGCGTTTGGTCTGGTGTGTTAGTATATGTGCCTTTAGGTCCTTGAAAACCTTGCCGCACTCAGAGCATCTTTGCTTCTCCTTGGAGTCACTATCGTTATATGCGCCAGAGTGACCCGAGCAACTAGAAATGAGACATGGCCCTCGGTTTTGGCCCCCTAGAACTGGATATGGCGAATTCAGCTTTTCGGTTTGCCCCTTGCCGTCAAAGTACATTCCTTTGTCGTCGTCGTAACGTGTGACTGCAAAATTGTGTTGGCGTTTACCGCGCCTCGAAGCATCAAAGACGCGCACGCACTCGGAGCAAGTGCACCATTGCCAGACTTCTCTGGTAGCTTTGAGATGTTGGCACTCTGCTGTCGGTCGACCTGTCGAGCAGGAGCAGACGGTCTCGCCCTAGTAATTGCTCTTGGTACCCGCACCGGAGCCGACGCATAAGATAGTGTTTCGCCACGGGCCCTCTCATACGCCAAGCAACGCCTCTTCAATACTGTGTAGTCTTCCGTGTGGTCCTCTGATATTGTCCATCGTACTCGCTTGGTACTATTACCCGCGCTGAAGGGACCGGAGGCTTCAATTCGGACTCTAGAGGAGGAGAACATTTGTGGCTCGGGCGCGGAAGGTCAAAAGCTTGCGGAGCACTGTAAAAGAGTGAGACCTTTCATCACGAGGCAACTGAAAATTAGCATCAGAAGCACACAGGCCCGGCTATCACCAAATCGTATCATGGGAATGTGGCTCACGCGACAGTAGCCTCTCCGCCCTTGAGACTGTTTGAGATTCCCGTGTTGACGAGGCCGTCCTGCGAACTCGGCTACCTTCGAATACTCGAGGGACCAATCATTCCAAGGAGAATTGCGTCCGCTACATTCGAGTTCACGCCAAAATAGAAGGGCAGTGTCGCTCAGGAAGGACAAATGTCGGCTTGAGTCTGTGAAGTCGTGTCTTAGCGTAGCTTGAACGGTTGAATCGCATTCAAAAACGAATGCCTAAAAGCACTGGATAATAGGCAGGTAAATGTAGTCTGCACTTATTCGGTACCCCTGCAGGCTGCGCCAGTTCCCATGCGTACGTGTCCAGGCTGCTTTTCAGCTGCAAAGAATATTGTACCTGAAGAGGGTGTGCCGGAAAAGTACGTACACACCCGCGGCCTGTTTCTGTAGGCCAGGCCGCGATACCCCCGTGAGTTCAGCGCAGACGCAAAGGAAGCCAGCTGCCCAATGGCCATAATATGCGAATCCCGTCATGGGCATTACACGCCCATTCGACGACCCCCACCCGAATTGGGAGCTATCACACTGTAGGCAAGGTGCATGGCTGCCTGCTTGAGCCCCCACCTCGATCTTGTAAGAGGTAGCTGGCTACCACTAAAAATCGTGGCAGGGCTGAGTTCTGAATCACTGGGCTATCAACAGAAGCGTCGATATCGGCACTGTGTTATTCTGACACACTCTCTGACAAGGTCTTCCTCGTGATGACCATATTGATGTCGTCTCCGTGTTTCTTCCGTATATCCGCATTCTTCCACCACATCGGACGCTTGTATTCGCAGGAGAGACCAAGGGGCTTGCACAACGAACGCATAGGCGAGTCTACATCGCACTCCTTTCGTAGTGTGCGGCACGTGCGGCAGCATCCAAGGCGAGTCGATGTTAGCCTCTTTGTGTGGCAAAGAGACTGACACTGTTGTGAACACTTGCAGCAGCTCTTCGCACCACGCCATGAGTTCCTTGACGTCTGCCGTGGAAGGGAGTGGTGGCCTTGTTGCCAGCACGTCCTTCGTCATGCCCCTCAACGGTCGCATACTGGCTCAACAGCTCTTCACACCGCGCCAGCCTTTCCTGGAGGGTAAACTCCCCAAGGTTCGACTCGACACGTGAGTCTCGCGTCTTCTTGACACGACCCAGAGAGTCGTGGTTGTCCTCAACCGGACACCTCCTCAGACTACTGGTTGGTGTCTCATACACCCACGCAGACGACTTTGAAGGGGCCCATCATCTTTCATGGGCGGAACAATGCTTCCGTAAGACTTTGCTGTCCTCAGAATAGTCTTCCGAGACCGTCCACCGCACCCGCTTCAGTTCTTGTCCATGTTTGCGTCTGATGTATAATTCGACGCATGGGCCTCGCTAGCGGGTGCCGCCAGTGACCTGTAAAACTAAAGTGGTGGGGCGACCATGCCCAGATATGCAGCGGCGCAACAGGTGAGGCTCAGGTTACGCGCTGTCAGCTCGACATGCCCTCCTACATTCCATGATCCCCCGAGAAGCGTAAAGGAGAGCGTTCATCCGCCGATTGCCTGCCACAATATAGAGGACTGTTTGGCTCGACGATTAGTGGTGCTTATATTTGTGAGGAGCTTCTTCGCTTGAGAAAGGAAGAAAGGGGAATCTAATGATTGCGCCGAAGCATCAAGTGTACTATGGTATCGAGTGGTAGCGTAGGCCTAACCCTAGGGACAAGCCGTGGCGTCGGACTGCCTCGGCGCACTCACGAGCTGTACGCAGACGCAGCCGAGCTGGCCTTGCTTTGAAAGGCCCCCGCATGAGGGATTGAGAAGCTCCGTGTGTATGTCGTAGTATGACTGTGAGTATATGTCTTGGTTGTTGATTTCTCGGCTATCAGAAAAGGCGGCAGACGGTAGAACCTAATCACCCAGTCGCCTGGCTAGGCTAGCCGACCCAAATCTTTCGTCCATTCACTTGTAGATTGGGATGTAAGGGCAGTATCCATCGAACGGGTGACTGCAAGTAAGACAGGCGGGCGTAGTTCTGGAATTCCATGCACCTGAGCCACATCTCCAACAAGTCCACACATAATAGAATAACCTCTCCCGGTCTATTGGCCTTTTCGCTTCGGGAGAGGCTTGTCGGCCGAGTTCTGCATCGTCCTTTTTGGAGGTCGCAGCAAGCGAACCAGGGGAAGTACGCCTGATCGAATTCATATCAACAGGCGAAGTGGCAGATGCACAAGACGTCTGAGAGTCGTACCGCCCTTCGAAAGCCAAGCGACGCTTCTTGAAGACCTTATGATCATCCGTATAATCTTCTGAGACCGTCCATCTCACACGTTTGCGTCCTTCCCTCGCATCAGAAGAGGCCAGCGCCTCGGCCCGCGATTTCCGGAACAGGAGCATCGAAAAGGTGCTGGCAGAACGTCGAGGCGGAGAAAAACTAAGAAAACGGACGATGGTCGTCGGGCGATCGTCTATATTGATGATAGCCACCCGATTTGGCATCAGTCATGTCGCATCCCGCTGGACGAACTCTTGGTTGATATCTCGCGGTCCAAATGAGCCTTGGGTGCGGAGTCCTAAGGTGGCCAGCAAAATGATCGATACCGCAGGTATTGGATGTTAGACCACGCATCAACGGCTGAACGTCTTCCGAAAGGTGTATGAGTGAGGGGATCCTCGGATAAGGCGAGAATCTGGTTTCGAAGCGGTGCTGTGTTCTAAGACGAACAGCTAGTGCTCGAAAGGGAGTGGCAGTGCCCACCGGCAGCCTCCTGTGGGCAGTGAGACGACTACCTGGGAAATTTGCGTAGGACGATTAGCCATGCGTCCTCCCTGGGAGGGCGGTGCTTTGGCCTGCGCAGCCGCAGCAAATCAGGCATGCTTGCAGACCACCTCGCAGCCGTGGCTGTACCCCAGAGTATGCAAGCCTTCTGTGGAAGAATGTCGCATGTCCTCATAGTACGTTCTCAAGTACTCTTTCAATTCAGGTCGACAGCTGTGGCGTGCTGGAAAATGGGGCTGCTGTGTAACTTCAGGGCAAAGGAAGGCAGATGCCCATCGTCTTATTCAGCATGCCAATCGTCTTCTCGTAGTGAACATAAGCCGTCTCCGCAACCGTAGTCCTGCACCTTCGGTCAGCGATACAAGCACTGTGGGAGGCCTGGACGACCACAGGAAGATCCGGAGGACGCACGACTTCTTGTTGACGGTGCCGTCAACAATCTGCTTCCACGTGGGCCGGTCCTGCTTCCCGACGAAGTCCCTCCACCATTTCACGAAGAGGAGGTTCTTGACGATCTTGTGCTCGATGCCGGTCTCTCTGGCAGCATTTTTCAGGAACCAGATGGTCCGCTTGATGGCTCTCTCGTCGAACTCGGCGGCCGGGGCGCGGAACGCTCGGCGGAGCTGTTCGCGGGCGACGGTGCTGGCGGGCTGGGAGTAGCATACCGCTCTGAGAGCGGCGCGGTAGAGATGCCTATAGGCATGGATGACCTTCTTCCTAGCCATGATAGGTTGTGCGACTCAGGGTCAGATGTGAGATTCCAAGTTGGTCTGGTGCAGCTTTCGCTTGAGAGGTCGTCGGGCGGATGATGAGAGCAGGCAAAATGAGCCAGTGCACGGACCACATCGCGTCGATGGTCCAGGGTTGGGTGGCCTCACAAGGGTTGCTCAACAACGATCCTACTGAATGACCTAGATCCTGGACGAGCATCATTTATTTCATGGCTTTCAGACGCTGCGACTTCTGCATTGCAGGATCAAGACCGGTCTCACATTATGCCACGGCCAATTGAGGAAGAAGAGGTTGCTACCCCCCCATCCTTGTACCCTCGCAAAGTTGACCGACGCCTTTGGCTAACAACGCGTACCCAGGATCACGAGCATCATGCCGTCACTGGCGATGAGATAGTCGGCATCGACACTCATAAACAGGCTGAGCTCGTGAAGGAAGCCCTTCATACTCATCAGGCGCCCGAGTCGCATCAGGGACCTGGGCGTGAGACATCCCCTGTGCTGGTGGTCAGCGACATCGTTACCAAGAAAGCCGCCCCGGCCCGGACCCCCTTGCCATCATCCAAAGCCCCCGAGCCCGAGAGGTGGAACGTGGATAAGGGCAGGGCAAAGGGCACGGGCACGGGCACGGGCACGGGCACGGGCACGGGCACGGGCACGGGCAAGGGTAATAAGCGCGTCAAGTCGCCTTTGAGATCCAATTCCGGGGTACGCGACCAACAGGCCTCGTGTGTGGGGGGGGGGGGGTGCCTGAGATCAGGTTGGCTAGTTACCAGGCGAGGCTGCAGCTGACATTGAGCTCATCTAGCCTGCGGCAAAGAGACGAAGAGGCGACAGGCGGGGCACGCCTTGCGCTTATTGTGTGAGGCGCCTGGCCAATGATCCCGAGTGGGCCTGTCATGATGCTCTAGGTCTGTTCTCCCCTTCCTGTTCTCGATCGAGGTATCTGTTGGCTGCGAGGAATGGCCTGGACTCTTGAGCGGTACACCCACTGACGCGTCTTTCTATTCCCAGTCGGCCAGAGCGGTGTTGGGAACTACTCAGGAATCAGGTAATTGACAGCTCAGGGAACCGGCGTCTTGCCTATTGGTTGTTCTCACACAGACATGGCGGAGAGGCGCTGACCGTGAAGTACCAAATGCCAGATGTAGCGAGTGTGTTGGGGCACACGTATCGTGTCATTTGGTGCGTCTGATACTCAAGAACACTGCATATCTTTCCCAACGGCGGATCAGCTGACCCGCATGCCTCCAGATACCATCCAAGGCGAAACAGCCCGTCCAGGCTCTCGTAAAGGCTGCCGCTGACGTGGTAGCCAGTGATGGTGTGAGTGATCATCAAATACACTTGTTTCCCGCACGTAGACCTCCCGTGCCCTTCACCACCGGCATCTTGTCTCAGGTATTATCCTTGTTCCGGCCACATCACATACTAACAATCCCTCCAGGCCGACAGGATCCCTCTCCTCGCAGCCTACGAAGCAGCCATCGGTCCCGCCCTGCGAGCCATCACCGTCGTCCCCACGGCGGACGGCCCGGAGAAGAACAAGCAAATAAACAAGAAACCGAGTGGCAAGACCAAGCCGCCTCAAGCCCCAACGTCTAAACGTCGACCACCAGCGGCCACGAACGGCACCTCAGCAGGGGCCGCTGCAGCAGCCGCTAGTCCCCGCCACAAAGTCAACAATCGACCATTCCCCTCGGCCGGACCGGCAGACCAGCACTACGCTGGACAGAGCCAGCCGTACGACCAGGGCCCCACCACCGCCTCTGCGCAGCCCCACCACCGCCAGGATGCCGGTGACTTCGAGAGGCTGGAGCGGCAGGCTCTGCGGAGGAGGAAGGTTGAGGCCCTGGAGTTGCTCGCGCACACTGCCGCGCTGTTCCTGGCCGAGTTCATGACGTATACGAAGAAGCAGTCGTCTCGCCCGTCCTCGGCAGGGCTGGGCGAGCCGGGAGGACGTGTGTCCGTGGGAGACACGCAGGACCGCGGCGTGGATTATGCGGCTGCGGCAGCGGGGATAGCCGTGCGTATCTACGAACGTGGCACGTTCAGATGACGTGACGTGTGACTGACGCGGTTAACAGGCCAACTTGTTCGAGCCTTTGGCAGCCGGAAACCAGAGCGCCCGTACCAGCGCTGAGAACCAGCTACACGGCGCCGACGACGGCGGTGATAGCGACAGCGGCGCTGACAGCTCAGACGGCGATACCACCAGCAACAGCGGGTCAGCACGAGCCAACAACGACAACGAGGAACCGCAGGATCAGGAGGACGGCGACGCTGACATGGAGGATGCCGAGCCCTCGGATGTTGTAGTTGATGATGATGATGATGATGACGGTGACGACGACGATGACGATGTGATTGGGTGGCAGCAGAAAGTCGGAGATGAGGAGCGCATTCTGCAGCAGCCTGACGTGAAGGTTGAGGACGGGTAAGTGTCCATTGGTAGCGTCTGCGCGCCGTTGTTCAGAGAGCATGCTATGAGCCCTTGTTGAAAGGAACTTCTGGTGTTGAGGAGGCCATCAACATAGACCAGCCAGCAGACAGCTTCGTCTGGTTCGATGCATTTACCATCCAACTGTACATCGCCTTGTTATGAAAAGTGCCCGAAGTACCACCGGGACCATCAACTGATTCCAGCCATCAATGGTCGCATGACATTGCCCTAGATGAACATCCATGTTCCTGCCTATGCACCGTAGAACTGAGCCCAGTAAGCAGAGACACAGACTCCCTTTCGCAGCACCATCTCGTCTCTCTCACCCGCGACGCCCAGGGGAAATGCAGAGAACGCCGCACGTGTGTGCTCTTCCAATGGTGATATTATGCGTGATTCTCGTTCCCGAATGAAGATACCCAAGGAATTCAAAATGGTGGGAAACGAAAACTCGTCGCGCCTTGATCCCGAAGATCCCTTCTATATGCAAAACGTCTATGCCAGGGCGACTACCGCGCCTTACTCTGCCCCGACCATTTGTTCCTGCTGCCCTCAAGTCCCCAGAAACATCAACCCCCATGGGAAACCTCGCTCGGTCCACCTTCGACGAACACCCCCGCTTTCCATCGCCTCTCGCAGGAAACTCAATCCTCCTCGTTGTCCAGTGGCGCATAGCGCCCGTTGCGGTTCGACACACTGCCGGAGCGCGCGCGGGACTGTGACCTGCCGACCACTCGTGAGATCCAACCGGCAACGCCGCCCTCCGCCTGGCCTTGCTCGTACTGCGGTCGTCCGTTGACGAAGTTGACATTCGGCGGGTCGATGTCTAGGCCCGGGAAATTGTTCTGCGGCGCCAGCAGCGAACGGCCCCGAATGTCGAGCGAGGGTACGGGTGAGCTTGAACGTCCCAAAATGTCGTCTTGCGGACCAATTGCAGGTGTGCCCATCGACGCTGGCGTGCCAACCGTGGTCGTCGCATCGCCGAAGATCGAGTTCATATCCTCGAGTCGGACACCGCTTGTTTCAGGATAAATAAAGTAGACTGCGCTGGTCAGTTGAAACCATTTTATTTCCAGGCTCTGAAGCAGGCTCGACTTACCAATGACGAAACTAGCAGCGCAGAAGAAAGCATGCACAAGATAGAGACGCCACTTGATCCATTCCTGTAATATGGGAGTCATCTCTCCCACCAGCCAGTTGCAAGCCCAATTCGTCGCAGTCGAGAGCGAGGCGCCCTTGGACCGGATGCTGAGCGGGAGGATCTCAGGTGGGTACAGCCAGGGGATGGGACCCCATGAGTATCCGAATGCGGCATTGTAGATCATGACAAAGACGACCACAAGTGTAGGCGTCGCTTTGATATCGAGGAAGATGAAGTACGAGATCAGAGATAGCGATATCGCCATGGCAACGGCGCCAGAGAGCAGGATGATCCGGCGGCCCCATGTGTCGACGATATACCACGGCGGAATGGTAGACAGAAAGTAGGTGATGCCATTGATGCCCGTCATCAGCACTGCCTGGTGGTCAACCCAACCCGCGGACTCGAAGACATAGGGCGCGTAGTAAGAGATGACATTGATGCCATTCAGCTGTGCGAGAGCTTGCGCAGACATGGCAATGAAGACGCGCGTCTTGTACCGGCGGAACATGTCGCTGTAGGTCCTCTCACCTTCCTGTCGCTGTAGTAGGACATTCATCTTGATCTCTCGATACTCATCGCGCGCCTTAGCATTGTGGATATCACCACCCCCATACAAGTTGGCAATGACAACAATGCCTTCCTCGTCGTGGTCGTTGTCAAGCAGCCATCTACAACATCGTTAGCGCAAGACGGATGGTAAAATCGTAGAGTGGTCGTACCTCGGGGACTCAACGATGACCAAGCTTCCAAGACCAAGCAGGCCGCCCATGACGCACTGCATGAACAGGGGAACCCGCCACGAGGCATCACTCTCTATAAAACCACAGAAGTAGTCCACCCAGACGGATGTAGTGTAGCCAATGATGTTACCAGAGAACTCAATGCACGCCAGTTTTCCACGATTGTGAGGCGGCGAGATCTCGGATTGGTAGACAGGGACAATGGTCGACAACGAACCGACACCGAGACCTGCAATGATTCTGCCAACCATCATCATCGGCATGCCTGTCGCGACCGTCTGTAAGGCGCCTCCGACAAAGAAGATCATGGCGCCGTAGAGGATGGTCCGCCGCCGACCGATAATATCTCCTATCTTGCCAACGAGCAGGGACGATATTAGGGCACCAATCTCCAGAATGGCAACCATCGTCCCTATCTCGGCCCTCGAGGGCTGGTTGAAATAATCACGGAAGAAAGGACCCCTGTGCAAAGGCTGATCAGCTATGTTGTCTTGCCTCGTCACCGGGGGGATGGGGGGAGGGGGTTCCTGGGAGGGTCCTACGTGATGATGCCCGACATCACACCTTGGTCATATCCGAATAGGAACACGCCTAATGATACAAATACACTCGTAAAATAACTGACAGGTCACATCATCAGCATCCAAGACACGGGGTATGATAGCACAGGCGCGATGAGCACCTACATGAGGGGCTTCCCCGTGAAGCCTTTACTTGAGCCGGGCATGATGGCGGTTATCAAGCGTTGCGCCCTGGATGGCTGGAGAGAGATCTCCTCCGGGATCTCAATTGCCTCCTTGTCGACGACGCCGATGTGTCCGTGGGAGCCGTCGTGATTGTAGTATGTGGCGTCGTCGTGGATACGGACGTGTTTCTTCTCTCTCTTGCTCCCCGGGCCGTGCTGCTTGTTGTGGACGTGTCGTGGCTTCAGGCCGGCGAGGACAGACTCGTCGATAGTGTCGTTGCGCCTCTCGCGTAGCGGGTCCTCGACGTCGATCTGCTCACCAATGTCTCCAGTCTCGACCCAGGAGTCGGTGTCGTCTCCTGAATCAGAGCCGGGCCTGTCGATGCGGTAGCCGGAGAACGAGCTGCCTGCTCCTGCTCCGTCCCCTGCTCGGAGGAATGACGTCGATTCCTCGGTATCGTGCGAGTCGCGCAACCGAGAGCCGGAGGAGGAGTCGGGAAGGGTTCGTAGGGGGATGTTAGACGGCAGGCGGGAGTTGCTCTTTGAGCTTGAGAAAGGCATACGGCATCACCCTCCCTTTTCCTCGTCAAATAGAAAGAAGAAGAGAATAAATAAAATAAAAAAGCGGAAGGAGGAGCTAAGGACCGGACACGAAAAGAAGCCAGTAGGGCCGGTGGATAGGCAGAAACAACAGGCACAGGTGAGCGAATGGCACGGCAGTGAGGTCGGCGTCTCGATTCCAGACAGTCGCTGGAAGCTTTTAGGGCGATCCAGTGGAGACCGTTCCGCCGTGTTGACTCAGATCTGGTCGGCCGAAAAGTCCAAGTACAGTACAGCACGGGTGGAGGGCATGTGAGGAGGGTGCATGAAGCGCGCTCGTGCAATCGACGATGCAAGGTCCTTGGTGGCAGGCGGCAGGTGGCAGGCTGGGTGGAGGATGCGGTGTGCGTAGGTCAGGTTGCAGCAATCGTCGTGAACGGATTAGGTGAGAGGAGCTTGCAGGTTTCTGCCAAGTCGAGTCTGAGCCTGGTCGGCATAGCTTTTGGGCTGCCGCCCGGCGCATGTGGTGGCCGCAGCTGAGCCTGGCCCCCTGTCCGGTCCAACCTTGTAGACCCTGGAACCTTGAAAATTGGGGGAGGGTGATAACGGCTCCAGGTACTCCGTACCCTGGGTGCTGCACAGTTACAGGTGCCACCCCTAAACTTTGGCGTGTCTGACAGGTTCCCCCATATCATTCCTCCCCGGTCGCGACCCCTTTTCTTCTCGAGACCCTGACGTTGGAACAGGTCCCGTGGTGTTTATAAAAAGCTACAGCCGTTGCCCCCCCCTCCTCCGTTTTCCCTTGCGCGCCTCCCCCTGGCCGACGCCGAATACTGACTAAAATATGGCAGTCTGGCCCTTGGTCTTGTATCCTGGATTGCCATAACAAGATGAATCGGGGGCTGCACGGTGCTGTCATGTCTCCACCGCCGAGGGTCCCTTTATCCTATCTTTTGTGCCGAGGATATAGCCGGGGCAGCGCTGGCAGACTTCACGATACGTTATCTTCTGTAGTACATCTTCTTCGTCCAAGATCAGGGATCTTTCCATGACGACGGCAGCCCCCAGTCCGCTGACGGTCTCTGGCACTTGTACAGTACAATCGTCAGGTTCATGCAGCCGGACTGATGCGCAGTAACCAAGATTCACGGAGACCAAACCTATCAGTGGAGTTTCTCCAGCTTCCAAGACCTGTCGGCTCAGGGCAGATGACCTTCGAATCCGGGGTAAGGTTGTAAGAGCCCCAGACGCAGACCTACATACAGTACCAGCAGATCCAGACCTGACCACAAGGGCTACCCCATCCGTGTCCCGCCCTCAACTCTCCCCTCCTTATTTCTTTTCCCTTTCCTTTTCTTCCTACCTGTCAATGTCTTAATCAATTACTTACTATTCTACTTGACTTCTTACCTGTACTCTTCCTTTCTCGCTCCCTTTCCTTCCGAAGCGGCAATGAGCCCTCTCACCCGTCGCGTTGCAGAGGCACAGGCCCTCGGGCCCTGACCATACATAGTAGCTCTGTCAACCCCGTGCTTCCACTGTTATTCCCAATGACGCAACCCCGCATTGGAAAAATACTCCCCAGTTCAGGGTCCTCGAGCATTTCTCGGCCCGGCAGGATTGATCTATTGCGATCAACGGCGCCAGCGAACGAACTTCCCCATCAGATGAATTTCAGTCGCGGCTAAGGCGCTTCGAATGACTTGCACAGGCCCACGAGATATCAATTGCGCATACGTACCATGTATGCGACTCCCAAGCGCAGCCAATCCTACCCCATCCCAACTGTGGATGGGGATTCCTCGGCGGTGGAGGTCCATCCCTCTGAACGCCTCCGAGGCAAGGTGCATCAGCTGCTCATCCCGAGACCACCACGACATCCTGGCCGCAGCTGACATGCAGTGAGTCCTCGCGGGGCCCGTCGCCCGCTCGCCTCGAGGCTACAGGCTATACACACCATCTCTATAATCTAGGGTCCCTCTAGTCAAGGCGCCCAGAGCAGTCAGTCACTCTGGGTGTCGCGTGAGAGCCTGTATAGTGTATCACCTGGCCCAGCTGGTCTCAGTGAGTCCTGGTGAGGCGTGTAAGGCCACTTGGGTCGACACCCTCTTCCACGGCTGTCTTGCGCCGAACAGCCCTACGTACCACAGACCGATTCTGTTGCATCTCAAACCAGATGCACACAAACTGTCCCCGCCCAGACAGGACGAGCAAGTGTTGCAGTCCTGCGGGTGTATTCTAGGATGGTGACCAGTCCGAAGCCGTCTCCCGAGGGCGGGCTGGAATGGCCTCTGTTCTTGCTGTACGCAACTCCGTCCGCCGTAGAGGTGATTTTGATTTTGGTTGTTTTCATATGTCTTTTTTTGGGGGGGTGGGGGGGGGGTAGCAGTTTTTGTCTCCTAGGTCTCTTTCTCTTATGCATTTTTGCATATTGAGTTTCCAGAGTCTCGCCCTCGCCCTTAGCAGTCGATTCTCTTTCTTCTCCTTCTCTTTACACATCGGTTCCTCATTCGTATTTCTGAGACTTTCCCCCACAGTCCTTCACTTGTACGGAGCCCCTCCCCTGGAATTGCTCGTGAAGATTGAAGAAGCGACCCTTCTTCCGTCCGTTCCTGTGTATCTCCACCGCCCCTTGACCGCTGGGGCCAATCACAAAAGTCTCTAAGCGGACGCCGTTCGAGCAGTGGCTTCAGTCCCGAGACGAGTTCACCAGAGCATGTCACCAGCGGCAGAGAAGAGGAGCATTATTTGTTTTGATGTCCATGAACCTCAGCACCTAGATCATTATGCATCCGTACAGGCCAAGTGCCGCCTGAGGTCACTGCACTGTACTTCGTCTATACCTGGCCTCCGCCAGTACTTGCACAGATTTTAGCCACAACCACAATGAATATATCCACACTGTTGACAGCCTTGCATTTTGGTGCGCAAACCAGCGAGTCGACCATTTCGACGATCACCAGTTGTAGCCTCGACTACATTACTGTTTTCGACGATTTCAAAACCCGTTCGAGCGACCATGCTTCCTGATAGGTCAGTCGCCTGATCTCGCCAGTGCTGGGGCTCGTTCTCATCTTGCCATACCTAGACCTGGGATCACACAGCCATAATGTCTCGGCTACGCGTCCGTTCTAGTCATGCCCGAGACATTAGATATATTGGCCGCGTGCTCGGAAGCCCACGCCTCAACCTCCCAAGGCCTCGTCGCGCGCAGCGATATCCATGTTGATGGCCGTATATCTCTCGTGACCTGGCGCGTCACGGAAACAGGTTCTGTTACTCGCCTCGCAACACTGGAGGGTATCCGGCACGTTCTCGAACCTCGCGGCCTTTGCATAAGCCTGTTCTAGGCAGCCGTATGGCCAGACGGGAAAGAGAGGGTACCTGGTCTTGAGGGAGAACGTAGCATAGATCCCGTTTTCGCCAACGCGGTCGCATCCCCAGTGTACGACACTCACGCCGGCGCATTCTGTCATTCCTTGTCAGCGGGGCCGCTCCGATGGCCGGGGCCAGCTGTAGAATGCTGGCGAGGAAGGCGGCAAGAAGCTTGAGCATGGTGGGGCTGACGCTCGGCCCTCATCGAGAGTGCTCAGGCAGAAATGGAACCGAGGTCGTGCTAGGAGGGAAGACATACCCCCACGTAGGTTGTTGAGAAGCCCCCTGCCGCACTCACCGCCTTGGAGATCAAACTCCTTGGTGAAGACTTCTGTACGTGTCTCGAAATACGCCAGTTCTTGGTTCCATCGGCACCATCTGTGCCACTCGGGCGGCATGGGAAATGGTCCCTCTGCTGACGAGATGGATGTGACGTTGCTGCTTGACACGGCGGCGGCCAGGCTGGCAGCCGGCAGCAGGGTTGCTCTAGCGACGAAGGTGGCCAAATGCATGGTCGAGGTTGTGTCTGAGTGGGATACGCTGGATCAGAGGACGTTAACGGACCAAGAGGGTGAGGGAAGAGCGATGGAGGTGGACAAGCGCAACGTCGAGATTGTGTCTGAGTGAGAGGTGATGGAGGAGAGGACGCAAGCATCCGGTGCCAGCGGACCGAGGCGCCTTTTGCATGCCCTCGGGTGCTCACTCTCTGCTGTACTTACATCATGGATCCCGACTTTCATGCAGACCCTCTGGCGCGCATATCAGACTCGGATGCATTTATAAGGCGCCTAAACTTGTCGACACCGATCAGCGTGAGCCCGCCTCCAGCGCCGGCTGTCCGCGCGTGAGGATGTCAAGTAGCGGACCGCGCCATAACACCTGCCTATCGTGCTGCGCTGACATCATGACAGGTCGGCGGATGGACGATCGACTTGCTGTGAGAGGTCGAAGCGGTTCAGCACGACTCACATGCTCGCGCTCTGCTTTTCTAGCCCCGGGGGAAGGGGGGCGGGCAGCTATCCCCAGCTGGACCGTGACAAGTATCAGGTATAGCCCATTGCAGGCATCTATGACGGCTGGATTAGCACGTTGCTTTGGCTTAGGGATATCAGAGCCGTATTTGCGAAGAGGTTTCATTTCATTAAGCTCACTATCAGGGATACGGCCCCCTTATTCGCACCTTACCTTGTACCGAACTCCCTCGGCCCATAGTTAGAGAGAACAATATCAAAGACCGGACTTGGGCAATGTTATCGATGCTTGAGCTGGTCTGGCTACCATGGAAATGCTCCCATGGAAAAATGTTCCCATGGAGGCCAGCAGGGAAATGAAGCGGGCGAAATCGGTTTGGGTCCAACAAAAGATGGCCAACCCAGGCGGAACGGTTTGGTATAAGGGCTTGTACGGGTCCCTGATTGAGGCCAGTGAGCCCGCTTTCGGGCTGGAAAACTGGCGAAGCTAATCTGGAAAGGTGACAAGTGCTGGAGGGCCTGGACGAGACGCTCGCGCGGGCTGGCCTAGTGCGACTGATGATGTCGTCGGTCGACTGGCGTTGGATCGTAGCACTGGCGGTTCGAGTCCGGCATCCAAGCCAAAATATGAAGGGGCTAGCATTAGTCTGATCCACGTTACTATTTTCGAATGAGTCCGGCGCACGATAGGTCTAAGACCAAGGGGAGAGAGGGTTTTCAAAAGGCCCCCCTGGGGGGGGGGGGGTTTGGTTGACTCAACGCCCAGATGGGTGTTGATCTTTCGGCTTAGGTTAGCTGAGAATCGAACAAGAGGCCTCTGTCCAATAATCTGCTGCCCGATCTATCTAGGCACTTGAGAGAGCACTTGGTTAAGTAGAAGAGGCATGATCACGTCGTGATGGGAGACAGCACGAGGAACGACTAGAGCGAGTTGGTGTAGGATTCGGAGGTTGAGACCCGGTAGTCAAGTTGTGCTGGTTGGCCAAATCTTGTTGGATGACCCCGTCGCCATACTTTCTGCTAACTGGGTGCGTTCACAGCTCGCTCCCGCGTCGTCGAGGAGATTGTGAGGCAGGCCAGTGCCCTCGGCGGGTATCAGACTTCCTGCATAGTCTCGTACGTCCGGGGACAGGTCGCGAACGGGGTTTCATCGGTCAGGAGAGATATGGTCGCGTAGTCCATGGTCTGCCCAGGCTCTTCAGGCCACGCATGTTTGCCAAACATCATTCTGCGATCTCGAAGCAAAGCACTGCAGAACCCCCCCCCCCCCAACCCGTCCACTGCCTTCCTCTTACACACATATAATCCTCCTCGACTCAACTAATCGAAGCAGAGGTCACGGGCCGCAGCAAGACCGACGGGCCTCCCAGCCTCGATCAGTCGTGCGTTGAAAACAGCAGCCCAGGAACCCAAAAAAATCGCCGAATGAGGCAGTCTCGGTCTGAGCATGCCGGGCGTCAAAACCAGCAGTCCGGGAGCTGGGGGTTGGTGGTCATCCGCTCTGCTCCTGTCAGGTAGTTTGTGCTGCTCTCACCAGCCCCGGCCGCTCCAGTATTGAACTTCAACTGCCCAGCTCTGTCCTCATGGCGTTCAGATGCTTGAGGATGGATTTGCGGTAGGAATTGCCCTGAGATCACCTCGGATATATTAAAGGTTTAGGGGGGACACTGGGCGAGCTTGGACTTCAGCATGGCGATGGGGTGCTCAATACCCGCTGTCCTGGGCGTATTGAGCTCATTTCCGGGCGGTTATGAGACAAGTGAACAACAAGTCTCACCGCGCTCGACTGTGGCAACATGCTCAGACGCGTTGCCTAGTGTCTAGCAGATTGTAAGCTCGCCGGCTGTGGCTGAAATAGCGACCACGCCGGAGCCGCTCGGATTACGCTTCTATAATTACATACAAGCGCGGCTTACGGGGAGTACATCGGGTAATACCAACGTGAATGACGTTCCAGCCGCTCGTCAGCGTGGCGGGAGCTGCAAAAGCAGCAGTAGGCAAACGCGGCATCGGGGGGCAGTTCTGCTGTGTCACCCCTCAGCCAAGGCCTTTTATTCTTCTTTTTTTTGTTCCCCAGTGATTGCAGCTGTACGGGACACAGCATGAACGAGAACAACCGAGTGATTCAAGTGGGACAAACATCAACTTTTCCTGCGAAAGCCTTGTTTCGAGTGGGACGGCTATGCGTGACGGCTTGGCGGGATGGACGCTTGTTCTGATGTTGTACGACGAGAAAGGCACCGGCCCCTGGGATCCGTCCTGAGTGAACGAGACATGTCCTAGGGGAATCTTCCGTAGGCCAGGAAGACGTCCTACGGAATTTTTTGGTACGTATATAAGCTGGTGTTCTTGAGGCAGTGCCTTTATGAAAATGGGCCGGACGCTTGTCCTGGCCGCATTGACCTGTCGAGACTCGAACGGCGTGCCGTTGGGCCGGACTTCAGATCTGCTAGGCTTGGACAGGTTCGAAGATGCTTTTCCTGTCGAGCTGCTTTGGAGAGGCGGCTCTGCCCTCGCATCAAGCCGGTCCGTGTTGGCGCATACCACCAAAGTGGTTCACGCGCTCGTTGCGGCGTCCATTCTCAACGGCTCTGTGCTAGGCTCCGAGCACACCGGGTTCACCATGTGGTTAGTCAGTCGTCCGGCCGTGGTCGCTGCCTCTGCCTGACTTGCGCGTGCGTATGGGTTGACTCTTACGGGAATCGAAACGACTGGCCTGCTTCCCTATCTACTCTGCTGCTTCGTTGTCCACCTGGAGACTTGTCCGGGTGGAGGAATTGCGATATTATAGCTGGTGGGCCGTCTACCCGCCTGGTGTTGTTGGAACCTGGGGTTGAGAGGCTTGCTTGAGAGGCGGCAGCGATATCGAGATAATACGCTCCCGGCCCGGGCGGAGGCTCACTGCCGGGGATCTCATGACAATATGCTGGATGAACCTTCACTGCGAGCGTCGGTAGCTGTTGTTGACTTGGATTTTGCTGATCTCATGTGTTGCATCCGTTGAAGAGAGATGCCAATGGAGGCTTAGACCGGGTGCAATAGTCCGTACGATCAAAGTCATGCGATTCCTGGTCTGCTCGTCTGCATCAGCTCTTGCAAGCACTGACTCGGAAGCTACCTTCTCGGTGGTCTATGAGGATACTTCTCACTAAAGAGACTGTCAGGTGCCGGACAAGCAAAGAGCAGGATCGCTACTCCGCCCACCAAACATGTTTCCTGAAGGCCATGCTGTCAGCACCGCTCTTGATCACTTAGTGTCAAGCGGGGATGAAGGCTGCTCTCGCCCATCACCGCACTATCGACATGAAGAGCTAAGGGCAGGTTGCTCGTAGCCGGCGTCCTCGCGTCTTTTCAATAGACCATCTATCTTTTCCAAGTTTCAAGGGGCCAACATGCCGCATCTGATCGCTTGACCGTTGGTGACCGCCACGCGTGCCTATTGGTTAAGGATGGGGCTGGGAACCCGGGATGCCACTGTGATCGGGAACGTCACCGGCCGTTGTTCAAGGAAATGGGCAAACCACTCGCTGTACCTCTGTCCATGCTCGGCTCGGCACGGGGAGACGGCATTCTCAACAATGGGGAAGTTGTCGAGTTGAGGCGGGGGAAGAGGGTGATTTTCCAAGACATCACGGCGTCCGGGAGCAAGGGGGTCCAGCCAGGTCTCACCCTGAGATCGATTGCGCCTGGATGAGCTTCAATCTGAGGTGACGATTGATGCTTGAACGTGATGATGATGACAGCGATGATGATTGGACACGACACCTGACATCAAGGTTCAATATCATCACGTTTACTTGGTGTCGGGAGTATCCTCCCGGGGCTCGGGGCTCTGTTCATGCCGCCGCCAGCAGCCAGGACAGGCTGTGGCTGTGGCTCCTGAATATCATGTCTAGCGTTACTTTGTACCGTAGTATGTAACTACATAGCATGACAAGGGCAAGGGATGGGGTGTTCTCGGGCGATGGTGGCGGTCCACCCAGACACAGTGACACTGGGAAGGGGGGGGGGGGGCGCAGTGTGGTGTGGCGCGGCGGTGGCATAGCATGACCCGCATGGCATGGCAGCATGTCAGAAGGCCATGCAGGCGAGTGATCCAGCTCATCATGCATAAAGAGGGCGAGGGTTCTGTAATCGACGAGACGGGGGGGAGGGGCCGGTCGGCTAATGATGTGTCGCCCGGGTAATGAATGTGAGGTGAGATGGGAGAGTCGATCCGAGCTGGTGAGCGTTCCAGGTCAGCCTGGACTGCCTGCAACCTCGGATTGGAATTCGTCAGTTGGGATTTATGTTAGCGCTCGAAGGCCGCCGTGACAAGTCCACAGTTCCCTGCTGCTACCGCCTTCCTTCGCATGCTGATGATGGCTACGGTAATCTGTCGGCCCCCACCCCCAACCCAAGCCTTGGACTTTGTACCTGCTTTGTAGCGCCTCGGGTCGAGTCGTCCCTAGCCCCGTGCACCACACTAAGGGGATTAGACCAGGCGCCGACGGTTTTGACGACGGCACGTGAAACGATACCGTACCATACATACATATATAGTAGTGGTGGTGGTGGTGCCTCTTACGTCGGGTCGGGTCGAAGAGAACCAACAACAAGGCAATCTTAAAATTCCTCTATTTCTCGCCCAGCCAAGGAACAACCACCGTGGAGGGGGACCTGTCATCTCGGAGGTCCTGGTTCATTTCACAGAGTGACCCCCGAGGTACCATTTTCGGTGCATCGGCCAACGAGCCAGCCAATCAGCGCCGGCAAGTCCGCCTGGGGTGGGTGGGGCCAGCCACCTGCAGACGCTGGTACCAGCCAACCACCCGTGGGTACCCACCAGGAACCCCCCGGTCCGCAGGCCTCGCATCTAATCGCAGCTTCCTTGGCAATCCTCTGCATGTGCATCAGCCAGGCTGGCAGGGTACCGGTATTGGTGCCAGGGCGAACTTGCAGCAGCAGGCGCAGGCGAGGTCGTTCCTTCCCGCGCCGCGCCGAGCCCGCCTCGCTCGTGCCTGCCCTCTTTTTTAAAACCGCCTGTCTCTGCCACGCGCGCGCCCTTCGCCCCGTCTCCTGCACATGCAACGCAGCGACCCTTTAAAAAAGACCACCCAGACCTATAACACACGAGACAACAACCCTGAGGACGCCAACGACGATCGCGAATCCGGTCCATCGGCTCGTGAGGAAGGGAAGGGCAACGTTCAAATAAATCCAATTCTTCTTTTTGGAGGCAAGGAGACACGACCTGCTGGATGGCACAGAAGAGGGAAGGCGCGATCCACTGGTCGATCTAGAGATACGAGCGAGGAAAGAAAGAGCTCGGACCAGAAACTCTGAGAGGGAAACCACGGCCCACCTGCTCTTGCCGAATTCTACACCGTCCATTCCTGACCGTCTTGTCGGATCGTGGCTATCTCCTGGGCGTGGGGTTCATCAACCAGATCTGACCTGACCTGACCTGACCTGACCTGACCTGACCTGACCTGACCTGACCTGACCTGACCCGACCCGACTCGACTTTCGACCGCGGAAGAATCGACTCGACCGCTTGGAGGTCAGTCGGCTGCCGGCCTTTGCTCCTGGCCTAATCGCTCTCTCTGAGTCCCTTCCGTGGGACCGCCAACTTGACAGGCGACTCTCCTTGGGATAATCCCCTCTGCCTTCAGTCAGGATGGGGTCGACGCAATTCGGGGATTTCGGCGTAAGCGGTTCCTGCATCCATCAACCTCCCATCCTGAGGTGCCAATTGGCATGCTAACGGCACCCCGCCAGAACTTCTGCCGAGATTCGACCCTGCCGGTCTGCAACCTCCTCTCGACGGCGCACAACCAGAGCGGACCATGGGATACGGCCAACAGCTGTCGGCTGGTGGGCATACCGCTGAGCGGCGGGAGGCACCTGGGCAACCTGGGTATGTCTTCACACGAGACGGGACCGTCGCCAGGCAGGCGCTGGTTTGTAGTCTCCGGCTGACCCAACCTGACAGGGACGATATTACTATGCGGCTTCGCTATTCTGGCGAGCATATACCTGATCTTGCGGTCTGAGAGGAAACGGGCTGCTGTCGGCAGAAGGTACGACCCCCTCCTCTTTCTAGCACGCCCGCCTGTCCCCTTTGCTGCTTCTACGGCCTTGCTCTGTGTGTCACTCTGGGATCATACCACATCCTGTCTCCCTGGGATAGTGGGTGGTCTCCTTCAAGGACACTCGGGTCTCGTGTGGGATAGACCGACCTGCTGTGGGATGATCCACTATTCCATGGGACGGGTCGACTACTCTGTGTGTGACGGCCGGCCTCGGACTTTCCATGAAACCCATTCGTGGAAAAGTCGACGGTCTCGCGGCATAGTCAATCGCCCTATGGGATGAACTTCCATCCCTTGGCATACCTCCCCCCCTCCAAAAAAAAAAAAAAAACCCCCCCGTCTTTCTATCCGTCCCAGTCCTGCTAACACGGAACAGGGAAATGCAATTGTTCCTCGCCGGGTACATCATCTTATCGATATGCGAGATCTTCACCGTGGGAGAGTTTCCGTTGGAGTCTCGTGTTCGAATCGCCTTCACCGGGATCCATATTGGCTTCATTATCGCGACGACATGGATACTCATGCTCAACGCAGTTGTCGGGTACCAGGTTCTCGACGACGGGACGCCGCTCTCCCTGGGCCTGCTACTCGGCTCAGCCGCCATTCTCCTCGTCGGCACCGGCTATATCGCCCTCGACACCGGCTACGGGTGGACGGGCTACTGGGCCTCGAGCTACGACGCGCCCTTCCGCAACGTCGCCCTCTACGTCCTCTACCAGCTCATCCCGCTCATCTTCCTCGTGGCCTTCTACGTCCTCGAGACGATCCTCGTCCTGCGGGTGCTGGGCGAGACGCGGCCCATGATCTACCTGACCCTCGCGGCCGTCCTCTTCGCCCTCGGCCAGATCTTCAACTACGCCATCAGCTCCCACATCTGCAGCGGCACGAGCGGCAAGATCGACGGTGCGCTCTTCGAGACCCTCTTCACACTTTTGTCCGTCGTGATGATCTGGATCTTCTGGTCCTCGATCACCGAGGACGACTGGCCCATGACGGTCGGAAACGCGTATCCATAATGCCTTGGTCCTGGTAGCCGGGGCCGGTGCTCTTTTTTCTCTCTCTTCTTTTTAAGCGTTATAATGATACCAGCCTCGAAATGGCGGGCGGGAGCGGATGGGCAGCTGGCCGGATAATCTATACCCAGTCGATCAATGATAATGTGGATACGATAGAATATCAATCAAATACCCGTCTTGAATTATACAACGTCCCTTGACCAGACCTGGCCTACACTGAACCTTCATCTAGCATGCAGCTGAGGGGCACTGTCCATCGGAGGAGTAGGCTTGAATCTGAACGCGAGACAGGCGCGGGGTGACTGACGCCTGGGAGACCTAGACGGGGTGATATGGTGTCCCAGCAGACCATAAGCACTTGAAGGTTCTGCAGGCTACGAGTGCTACCGGTTCATTGCCAACACGGGTGTCAGATATGTCAAACGAGGTGGACAGAAACAGAGTCCATGCGCATTGCATTAGCAGAATGCTCCTCATATACCTAGGCAGTCGCGATAATTATTCATAGTAGCCCCTCCGATAACCAATCCTCCCCAAGGATCTCTTCGTGCATTGCGGCCTCAGTGTCCCAAGCCCACATCCGTGGCGGTTGTTGATCATGAATTCCTCTGTCCAGTTCAGCCTGCTGCACAGGTGTGCTTAAGTCCGCCGCAAAGGCCAACGAAGATTCAAGCAATGCTGTCCGGCGCCCTGCTGCAGATGAACCCATAGACCGCGATCAGCGCCCAAAGGATGAACCAGACGACGTTGGCACCAACGTAACCAATAAAAGACCAGAAGCCGGCGATTATTAATACATGTACCATGGCGCAGAGGACAAGGAAGATATCGAGGTGCTTTCGGCCCTACCGGTCCGCAGAATCCGCTGTCAGCTTGCCCTCCCATCCTCTTTTTTTTTTGGAGGGGGGGGGGGGGGAGTTCTCTTAGGGACAATGTTACAGGGGTTTTACGACTTACGACCCTCAGACAGAGTACATTCCGGACCCCCTCGGCGCGGTCGATCATGGAGAGGCACCAGACGGTGAAGAAGAAGTTGAGGATCACGAGGATGATGCCGACGACCACGCTCACGACCTGGAGCCCGAGGGTGCGCAGGGCGATCATGAAGACGGAGATGAGGACCCGGATCGCGAGGATCGTCCACATGCAGAGACGGCGGAGGACGACCCGCCGGCCGCCGCCGCGGATGTTCAACCATGACGAGAGGATGTTCGAGATGCCGGGCCAAGCGCGCGACTTCCAGGAGCCATCTTCCACGTGCGTCTCCTCCATGCCGCTCGCGATACCTTGTAGCCCAGGTAATGGACGGCGGAGGGTCGTGATCGCCGGATGGGTAGTGAGGGGCTAGGCAGTACGGCACTGTCGTGTCGGGCTGGCTTGAGCAGGGGAATTTTTTTCTATAAGGAGGGGGGGGGGGGGAGGAGATAGTTACGGTACAATCTGAGAGGGGTGCTCACTGACCTGCTGCACGGTGTTTACAATGTTCAAAAGGAATCCAAGGACGAGAGATCTGTCAAGTCGTTACTGCCGGACGGGCCGTTAAGAGCGAATTGATGGTTCGCCAAAGCCCAGTGGTCCCTTGGCTGGGAAGGACCATCTTATACCCATGGGCTGGTGGTCATGAGGGACGGCTTCGTGGACAGGAAGCAGGTGATACCGGAGACACACCGTCACTCCCGTCAAAAGCAAACACAA
The DNA here is from genome assembly GCA_026119935.1 of Endothia cerciana. Lineage (NCBI taxonomy): Eukaryota > Fungi > Ascomycota > Sordariomycetes > Diaporthales > Cryphonectriaceae > Endothia > Endothia cerciana. Next base: position 111,789 of record JALRMH010000053.1, read on the forward strand.
GTACAGAGGGAGCTCAGAGCCCATTCAACCGTATCCAGATACACGGCTGCTGGTGTGGAACCGCCTGCAACTGTTGCAGTGATACCCGTGGACGTAAACTGAAACCAGCACGGTAGTGCAGAAGCTCTGCAGGCAAAAACGAGTCCCGCGTTGACCATCTAGACAGCACTATACCTACTAGCATGCTTCCAGACTAACAACGACAAGCTTCGACTTCTACTGCCGCACTTTAAACAGGAGTGGGCATTTGAGGTCCTTTCACGCGTCGAGTCTGAAACGTAGGAGACTAATTTGACTCCAAATAAGTCTAACTCGCCTGTCTGTTTCTATAGATGGGTGGGCATGGATATTGCCGGTCACGAGAAGAAGCCTTAAGGACTGACAGTATCTTCTTCACTCCTCCAACTTCATCGGGCGCCACAGAATAATAACCTCATCGAGAGGTTGTGAAGGTTTCCTGCACGAACGTGGTCGCTTCTTGCGGCATTCGCGACGATTCCTGCGTCGAAGCCTAGGCTGATAGTTGCAGCCGAGGGAAGGGTTCATAGGCGCTGAACATACCGTGATGGTTGGGGAGAAGGGAGGGGGGGGGGGGGAATAGTGGCATGCAACAGAGGCGTCAGTTGAGATTGTGAAGCTCGTCTCTCTGTGAGATCGGACGTCGGGACGCCGACAATATCTTGGAGCTGAAACATTGATAAGCAATAGCAAGACCCGACGTCACCTTGCAAGCCATGGCATCACGATGGTGCTCTACCAGGCCTCATCTAGCCTTAGCACTGGGATCAAAAGAACGCCGGGTTACACTCCGCCAATTCGTTGCCGCGCTTCCGCGCTCAACTCGGCCTTCCGCGCTCAAGCGTGCCTCAGTGATTCACCTTTGCATTAGTGATCCCAGCCAGTCACTAATAAGTTGGGCCCAAGGAGCATCGCAAGTTCACAGCCACTCCCCAACTATAGTATACGACAAGCTCCTCAGATAGCGAAAATACCCCCATATAAGGACGCGGGGAAGGCCCCAAAGGTCAGCTGCTTCGAGCTCCAAACCCATCAAGACGATATTAGCTCGAAACATCACCGTTCTACCAGCCGGTCCACCCGCACGACGAGATCATCATGTCTGAGCAGATGAGAAACCTGAACGGAAAGGTCGCCATTGGTAGGCATGCCGCTCATTATGCATTTTGTGGCCTCATATAGAATGCACTTCTGCTGACCCCAAAGACCAGTCACCGGGTCATCTCCGCGGCATCGGGGCTGCCATCGCCTTGAAACTGGCCTCGCACGGCGCGGACGTGGTTATTAACTACATCACTTCCGCCAGGTCCGCGGAAGCCGTCGCCGCGCAGGTACGCGACGAGTACAAGGTCCGGGCCGACTGTGTTCAGGCGGACGTCTCGGACCGGAAGGACATCGCGCGCCTCTTCGAGACGGCAAAGAAGGAGCTCGGCCGCGTGGACATCGCCATGAGCAACTCCGGCATCGAGCACTTCGGTGACCTGGAGACGGTCAAGGGCGAGGAGATCGACAAAGTGTCCGCTGTGAACGTCAAGGCGCAATACTTCATGGCGCAGGAGGCCTACAAGGTCATGGAGAACGGGGGACGTCTAATGCTGATCAGCAGCATCTCCGCTGTCATGGTAAGATCTCTGCGTGACCTCGCCAGGTCACCATTGTGACACGTCATGGGCGGTGAGTGGTCTAACGCATAAGGCATAGGGCTTTCCACGTCACGCCATCTACTCTGCTTCCAAAGCAGCGGTCACGGGGATGGTCAAGTGCCTGGCCTGGGACTTTGGTCCTAAACAGATCACCGTCAACGCCATCGCTCCCGGCGGCGTGAAGAGCGACATGTACGCGCAGGCCGCGGCCAACTACTTCCCGAACGGCAAGGACATGACGATCGACGAGATCGATGCGAAGGTCAGCACGTGGAGCCCGCTGGGCAGACCGGGCATGCCGAATGACATCGCAGGCGTCGTGGCGCTGCTTGCTAGCCCGGAGTCCCAGTGGCTCACTGGCCAGACTCTCCACGTCGGCGGAGGGGCACATATGGCAACTGCCTAATCAACATGTGTATGGCTGCGTTTCCATCGCTCGAAGACCGGCTCATTGAGTCGGCATATAGCGGATCATGATTATTACAGGCAGGAAAATGGCAGTGGTCTTCGGACGACCCCACAGGGACCTGAGCCATTGTCAGTCACCTGGGCAGCTCTCGCTGTTCTCTGATGAGCTCCCTGTGATTTCTCCACCCTAGCTAGTATATGAGGGGCTAGGTACATCTTTACCCTCGAGAAATAAAGTAAATCTTCTCAAACTTGGGCTCTTTTCTACCTTGGACATTCCACTATCAGCGTACGCGGTAATGAGCTCTAGTTGCGCGCTTGTCTCTCATGGAGTGCTCACTCATGGTTAGACACTCTCCGTTATCATAGCTAGCCGCCGCCAGTGCCTACCAACAGCTTTGGGGAAACTCTTGAGTAAAAAAACGCCCCGTAGAATGGAACGAAAGGACGGTCGTGACCGGGAGTTCGGGTCTCATGCAGGCCTCCCTTACCAGCCAGTAAAAGGAAGGCTACCAAAGACAAATCAACATCATGGGCAAGACCGACATGGCCGTTTTAGTCCAAGCGGTAACAAATGTGAGGGCCAGTGTTCAAAGAACTGACCGTATTGACGTTCATTATTGATTGGGTATGGATTCGGCTGGAAGTGGCCCCGGCATGTACAATTCAAGTTCATTAATTGATTCATTATCTATGGGCGACCTCATTCAGGAACCACACCCGCCTTTTTACCGCCAAACTTAAACACGAGTATCCTTCGCCGAGCAAATATGAATTGGTTTCTACTTCTTGCGTCCGTTTTTTCACACTCATTTCCGGCCATTCTCATACTTAAGCGCCAGGCATCAAGGTGCTAAGACTAAGTAGTCTTGGGTAGGATGTCGCCCAGCTATACATATATATAGATATCCGTCTTTCTATCCAAGTAAGCAACCAACCTATGAGACAATTTTCCAACCCTCAGCAGGCTCTTCCACTAAAGCCTGCTGTCTAGTGATAGTGCTTGAAAGTCTCTCATGTGCTGCAATCCTTGTCATGATTCCAACCAGGCATATCTGCAAGGTCCTTGGCAGGTGCTGCCCGGGTGGACTTGCGAGCATCGCCCGAGCCTGGTCGCCAACGCCACGCATGAGCCAAGTCGTCGGCCAGGCTGCCCTCTATCAGCTCAACGACGTGCTTTCCTATGCTCGGCAATAATTTGAAGGTGTGTCTGCACATCTGTGAGTGGAATTCCTTCTCATCATCTTCTGCATGGCCACTCACCCGCTGTCCCCGGTAGCCAGTATGAGGTTCTTCCACTCAGGATGTTCGCATATCAGGGGCGAGGAATCTGCCGTGTCTGTGCACCAACAGAGGGCTCGGTTGAACAGCTGCTTCTCTTTGAAGCGGGGCAGGTACGTCGAGATCGCCTTGCGGATCGTCACCTCCGATGCGTCGGGATACGTGTCGGTGGGGTGCTTCGCGTGAGATCGCGGAACCGACACTGGTTTGGGCGACCCGGCACCGTACGGCTGGTGCGTCTTGTATCTCGTGTAACCTGGAAACTCATCACAGACCTTGATGACGCCCTTCTCGTTGGGTTCGAAGAAGAAGCCGACGTCGCCGTGGTATACCACCGGCACGCCTTTGTACTCGAGAGCCTCTTCGGGGGTGAGCTGGATATGCGCATACACCCAAGCCTCGGGGACAGTCAGCGGTGGACTATCAAGTGTCGGGTGAGAAAGGGGGTTGCTTTGCTCACCTTAGAGCAACACTGATCTTCCAAGTCTACCAGGGCTGGACTCCATGCCCCGGCTGCTAAGACGACCTTATCGCCGAAGTATTGCGTTCCGTCATCTGTCTCGACCCCGATACATCTTGACGGGTCGCCCCCGAAGAGCGGTCTCTTGAAGGAGCCGGCGCTGCCGTTCATTCTGGTCAGCGGGTGTTGTTTGCAGGAACTCGTTCGGTGCGCATCTCACCCTCCAAAGCCAAACTTGACCCCTTGGTCTCGACAGAACTCGCCGATTGCGTTGATTGCCTTTGCAGCCGCCAGCCATCCCCCGTTATGGTCGTAAATGGCTTTCCATCCCTGCAGGTATCAAATCTCTTAGCGATAGACGTGCAGAGCCTCGGAGTCAAGGCGGAGGGGAGGGTTCGTCGGTCCCAACCTTGACACTATCTCGGGATAGCAGTGGCATCTTCTCAAGTATCTTGTCTTCGCTGTCCAGCCACTCGTGCGTCTCTCCTAGTCCCTCGCCAACAAGAATCTCATACTCACGGCGCAGCGCGGCGACGCCGTGCTCAGAGACTTCACAGTCCATCTAAATCGCCGGTAAGGAGGAATCAGTCTCTTATCGTAACAGTGAAGTGAGGCAGGACTCGTTTACCCTGCCGGTCTTGTGGAAGAATGGCCTGAAGAGGTCATCATGGTTCCACATATCCGCAGCCTCCGAGCTCAGCTGGACCTCGGCCTTGCTCGACACGCGGATCCCCATGATCTTGTTGAGGTCATTGCCGGCAGACTGGGCCGAAGGGAAAGGGTAGACGTCGAGGACTGTTATGTTTGCCGGAGGGTAGCCGGCCCGTATCAGGTGCAGAGCTGTCGAGGAGCCCATGGTACCTGCGCCGCCGGCGATGATCACCTTGGTCGTCGCCCGGGAGTTTGCCATGATGGGCAGCTGGTAGGTCAGCTTGACTTGCCGACTTGACTGATCGACTGGATCTGAGTGAAGCAGTCGACGAGAGAAGACAAGGAAATCTCAGGTCGGGCCGGTAGAGCTGCTCCACCCCGGGCGGAGTATCCCTTCCCGGCAGCCTTAGTGAGCTATCTCGGAGCGAGGTATCCACCCTCCCTCGCGCCGGCAATCTCTAAGGGGGGGGGGCACACTTGTGAATAATAAAAACTCGTACAGACTGACCTAGATTGCGAGGGTAGGCAGATTCAGATTAGGTAATTTCTGTGGTATGTATGCCTGGACCGTCGCGGGCGAATTGCCCATCCGGGCATTCTACAGTAGTATAGTACTCCAGACGCCATGCCGTGATCCCCCGAAGTCTAGCAAAGTTCCAACATCCCAATGCATCTAGCCAGCTGGTGATTGTGGCGTGATCACAGCTCCGCGTCATGCCATTTACGCCTCTTGTCCTCCCCCTCCCTCAATCTTTGACCATGAAGAAGCACCCGGCGAGCAGCCCGCCCACGGTCGCCATAGTCAGGAAGGCCGCGCCCGCCCGGTCCCCGGTAGTGATCGCCGCGAGCGTGGTCAGCGACGATTCCGTCTTCTCCGCGCCGGCCGACGGGTCACCGGTCGAGGTGCCGCCGGTGTCCTCGGAGAAGAGCTCCGGGGTCCAGGCCATGACCTGCGAGTAGATCACGGCCGAGAGCGCGGCCATCTGCTGGCCCACGCCGTTGGTGCCGTCCCACGTGGACCCCTCGGTCCACTTCAGGCCGCACGCGGTGCCGCTCAGGCCCTTGTACCCGTCGGCCTCGGTCGCGGTGCCGTCGCACTGCATCGCGGCGTACTGGGCGGACGTCGACATGAGCGTCGAGATGGTGTCCCAGGTGTACGAGGCCAGCTGGGCGGTGCCGGCGAGCCAGCGCACGAGGTAGGCCTTGAAGCTGAGCGAGTCGGTGGTGCACGTGCCCTGCGGCTCGCAGGCGGGCTCGTACATGATGCTGTTGTTGAAGAAGTACGTCTGCGTGCGGGACAGGATGCCGTCCAGCCGCGTCTTCCACTTGGTCTGCGCGGTGCCGTTGGTGATGTTGTACATGGCCGCGGCGCCGTGCATCCAGATCCCCGCGTTGTAGGTCCACTGCGTCTTGTCGATGTCTGTGCAGTTGCCCGCGCTGGTGCCGAAGCCGGCGCCGTCGTAGATGTTGTAGTCGTCGTCGATGAAACCGACCGTCTCCATCCAGTCGTAGATGGTGTTCGCCCAGTCCGCGTACGTCTGGTTGCCCGTGTAGCGGGCGAGGCGCGCGCCGATGTTGAAGAAGCAGCCGTTGGCGATCGTGTTCTTGTACGTGTAGCCGTTGTTGAACGACCAGATCTGCCACCGCAGGCCGCCGCCGCAGTTTTCCGTGTCCCAGCGGGTGGTGTACTCGTTGAAGACGGCCTGGGCGAGCGCCAGCCACTGCACGCCGCCCGCCGAAGTCTCGTTCGGGTTGAGAAAATTGGTTTCCGCCGCGGCCATGGCCGCGAGGCCCCAGAACCCTTGGCTGCAGAACCTGGTCAGTAGGGAAACCACCGGGCGCGGCCTCCTGCTTCCCGACAGGGCCAAGGGAGGCGGTCGCCAGGTTACCTACTCATCGTTTCCTTCGCTCTTCGTCTGGTTTGTGGGCATGAAGTCGTTATCGTCGCCGACCTGGTGCTGCATTGCCGTGAAAGTCTCGTTCACATATGCCGTGTCGCCTGTATACGCCCAGTAATCCACCATGGTGCCAAACAGGGCTCCTGCTTCCCACCCTGTATATGATCGATCAGTGTCAGCCAGGTCGGCCGGGGTCGGACGGCCGGAGGGAGGGAGGACGCACAGTAATAAGGATCCGGCAGATTGCCAGGGACGTCACCGGTATTGTTACCGGTATAATATTTCATCAGGCCGTACGCTATTGTTTTGGCTCCGGCCTTGATCGAGGCTGGCGGGTATCCGTCAGCTCACGGTCCCGGGGAGGGGAATGGCAGCAAAGGCCATCGAAGGGGCACCATGGATGGCCCTGATGCCAACAAACGGGGGTACTCGAACGTACATTCTGAGGTCCAGTCGATAGTACCAGCCGCCGAGGCCAGCGGCGTTATGCTCGCCAGCCATAGTGAGGTTGCTAATGAGGGCTTCATGGCGATACCACGCCACCAGCATTCACGTGTCCGGCGTGAAGACAGATTACCGGTAGGAAGACCAACAGGTGAGGTAGTGCGCTCAAGTATGAGATGGATGACGAACGGTCAAAGGACCGAAACTCAGGGAGGACGAGCAGGAGGGGCCCATCAGGGCGAGCCACCCCATGGGGGAGGGCCGCCAAGTTCATTCAATCTGGACGAGGGAAAAGGGGCCTGTCAAGGTTGCTCGTCTCTGAGGCGCAAGTGAAGCTGGCCTGGCCTGTGGGGCTCAACAGCCGGGGTCCCGTCGTCGTCACCCATGGCGATTGGTACGGCTTCGGCACCTTGACCATGGGTTCGACCCACGGCGGTGGAACCTGAAGACATTGACACCGGGCTGTGGTGATTTGGCGATGCGGCTCAGAAATAGCACATAGCACATGAGACAGAGCTATGCCACACGAGAAGACGGGATGCTGTGGAAGACCGAGGGGACGGCCGGTCTCGCCTTGCGCGGACTGCGTCGTCAGCCACGCTCATTAGCGCGAGACTTGGTGACAAAGAAGACGGCTCTGGTATTGAGAGACCCAGGCTCTGTACGGGGTACGAGACGGGTGGAAGAAGGGCTCATACAAAGCAGACGCCGAGACACGTAGTGTGGTAAAGCACAAATGGGACCTAGGGGTCCTAATCTTGGATACCGGCACAGAAGTCGAGACGGGAGCACACCCCCTGACTTGGCGCGCGAGCAGGGCCCTAGACGTTTAGTCTCGGATCGCCTCGTGGCCCCGCCGCCTGGGAGATGGGTAGGGAAGGGTTATTCGCCGAGACGAGAAATTTCTCGAATACGAAGAGGCAAGACGCATTCCCGCCACGGGTTCTGATCCTCGTCTTCGCGTTCCGTTGTGCTGTAGTCTGTACGGAGCGTGCCTTCACGTGATGCAGCCTAGTTGGCATCTTTGGACGTCGGTCCTTCTCCCCAGGTCCAGCGAGTTTGTGCCTCAAGGAACCTGCCGAGCGCTGGGTCATGGATTGGATCTGGCATTGCTGCTGATCATGCGGAGAAGGTTAGTGCCAACCTTCGCCCACGTGAGAGCGCGAGTTGTCGTCGATCCGAGCGACGACCACCCAACGTCTTCTTCCTGAGTAGGCTCGACCAGGAGATCCCAGACCCCCCAGTGCACACACCTGGCGTATGTCATGTCGTCGTGGGCCTGGCTGCCGGCACGGGAATTCTCATTGACGTCCGGGACCGGTTGGTCGCGGTTCATCTCATGTCGAAAGCCGTCTTTTGTGTCTCATGTGCTGCTTCCGCCCTGCAGAACGCGTAACCTGGCGACCTGGAACTATACTGGGACGTAACATAGTCGGTGACTCTGACGAACGCGGCTTCAGGATCATCCAGGGAGAGGAGACACTGTGTCCAAGACTGCGCGCAACATTGCCGTCTAGCCGCCGGCCTGGTTATCAACATCAAAACTTCCAAATCTCGTCGCATAGCCCCACTCCACTCGTGGACGGCCCCGGGACGGACCATGATTGTCACCAGAGTTGGTTTACTGACGGCCTCACCCCGTAAGCGGGAGTTGCACACGAGGGATCTTCGCATTGCGTCAAGAGGACAATTACAAGGTGCGACGCTGTACCACTAAGCCCATCGAAAAATGATGGTGGCACGAAGAGGTCATGTAGGCTTGGTCCGATCCTCTGGTACCCACAGAGACGTATCACCATCTCCTTTATCTCTCTTCTTCTCACATACAATTCGAGAGAGCCGGGACCTGGAAGTTCGAAATGCCCCAGAATAGGCAGAGATGAGCTTTGCCAGCCCGCTCGCCTCTGTTTATGTGGTCATAGATGCGTCCGGTGCTGTTTTGACGTAAGGGTGCAGCTTAAGCCCCCGACGGCCCCCCACTTCGTGTAAGTCCATCTCAGTAAATATTCCCGGCGGCCGGAATGCTTTTCACTCCGTCACCATTGGACCGGCCGCCTCACAATTCTCCAGACCTCGCGATGATGATGCCCCGAGGTATTGTATCTGCTCAGTCCTTCAATAAGAGAATGGATCCCTCATGCCTTCACTCGTCCCATGATCACCTTGCGTCTACTCCCTTCAATCTCGACGTATCAGAAAAGATTGTGCCCACCACCCAAGCAAGATGTTCACCCAAAAGACCGGCCAGCTCATCTACACCTATGACCACGAGACCCTTGTAATCTGCCCATGGGGTCCCAACGCTCTGCGCGTACGCGCTACAAAGTGTGCCAGCATGCCCCCGGAGGGCTGGGCCCTCGACGAGCCGCCTCCTCCCACGCGCCACCCCCAGATCACCATCGACCCGGACGGTGAACTTGCGACCATCGTGAACGGGAACACCCGTGCGGCCATATCCCGCCGCGGCAAGCTCACGGTCCACAATGCAGCCACCGACGAGCTCATCCTGGAGGAATACGCCCGCACGAGGACCGACGTGCGCGACCCGAAGGCCTCGGCACTGGAGGTGGAGGCGCGGGAGCTCAGGCCCAACGTGGGCGGGGACTACGCGCTGACGATGCGCCTCGAGTCCCTGTCGCGCGACGAGAAGCTGTACGGCATGGGCCAATACCAACAGCCCTACCTGAACATCAAGGGCTGCGACCTGGAGATGGCCCAGCGCAACAGCCAGGCGAGCGTGCCCTTCCTGCTGAGCAGCCTGGGCTACGGCCTCCTCTGGAATAACCCGAGTGTCGGGCGCGCCGTGCTCGGGACGAACGTTATGTCCTTCTCCGCCTCGAGCACGACGAAGCTGGACTACTGGATCGTGGCCGACCCGGACCCGAAGAACATCGTCGAGGCCTACTGCGCCGTCACGGGGAGGCCGCCGATGATGCCCGAGTACGGCCTCGGCCTCTGGCAGAGCAAGCTCCGCTACCAGACCCAGGGCGAGGCCCTGGCCGTGGCGAGGGAGTACAAGCGGCGCGGCCTCCCGATCGACGTGCTCGTCATCGACTTCTTCCACTGGCGCGCGCAGGGCGATTGGTCCTTCGACCCGGAGTACTGGCCCGACCCGCAGGCCATGGTGGACGAGCTGCGCTCCCTGGGCATCGAGCCCATGGTGAGCATCTGGCCCACGGTGGAACCGGCCAGCGAGAACTGGGAAGAGATGCTCGAGAGGGGCCTGCTCATCCGCACCGAGCGCGGGTTCCGGGCGGTGATGGACTTCCAGGCGAACACGGTGCACTTCGACGCGACGAACCCAGAGGCGAGGGGTTACGTATGGGGGAAGGCCGCGAAGAACTATGGGCAGTATGGGATCCGGCTCTTCTGGCTTGACGAGGCGGAGCCCGAGTACCGGACGTACGATTTTGATAACTGGAGATACCACCTCGGCCCCTCGCTTGCTATCGGCAACGTCTACCCACGGCAGTACTCACAGGCCTTCTTCGAGGGGGCCCTGGCGAAGGATGGCAGCGGCAGGTTCAAGGGCCTAGACCCGAACACGGTCAACCTTGTCCGCTGTGCGTGGGCAGGTAGCCAGAAATACGGCGCCCTGGTCTGGAGTGGTGATATAGCCAGCAGCTGGGGCAGTCTGCGCAACCAGCTCGCCGCGGGACTAAACATGGGCATCGCTGGGATTTCGCACTGGACGACGGACATTGGGGGCTTCCACGGCGGCGACCCCGATGACCCGGACTTCAGGGAGCTGCTCGTGCGCTGGTTCCAGTGGGGTACGTTCTTGCCTGTGATGAGGCTTCACGGGGATCGATACCCGACAAAGAAACCACTGGGCGACAGCGGTGGCGGGAAGTGCCCATCAGGCGTGGATAATGAGGTGTGGTCGTACGGCGAGGAGGTCGGTGCGATACTGGAGCGCTACCTGAAGCTGCGGGAGAGCATGCGTGGATATGTGAGGGGCCTCATGAAAGAGGCGAGCGAAAGAGGGACACCGGTCATCCGGATGCTATTCTTAGAGTTTCCCGACGACAAGCAGGCGTGGGAGATAGAGGACGAGTATATGTTTGGCAACAAATACCTCGTCGCCCCCGTGCTGTATGCTCGGTTGACCAAGAGGAAGGTGTACTTTCCTGAGGGTCGGAAATGGAAGGAGATGGAAGGCGGGAAGACGTTCGAAGGCGGTACGACAGAAGAGGTCGACGCACCTCTAGACAAGATGCCGGTGTTCGAGCGAGTGTGACCAAGGAGCCGACTCCTTGCTATCCTGCTGCTATGGGGCCAGGTGAGACGGCTTTTGAGCCGTACGGCGAGAGCCTGTGGCACCGAACTGCTTCGTGGGAGGCCTAAGAAGTGCAACAGAGTACAAGCCGATCTCAGTAGTGTCAAGGCCTCGATACTGCACGGGGTCTTGCCTTGAAATAGGATGAGGTTGAAGCTATCGCGGAATCCGCGGCTACCAGTCTGCCGTTGTGGACAGCTAACTAACTCATCAACCCGTATGAGATCCAAAGCGTATCAAGAACTACTTCTTTAGCCTCTTTAAAGCAGTCCGCGATAGCACATATCAATTCCAACATAGATTCGACTGAGAGGGTGGGCGATTCTCTTGCTCGGCCACCGAATGTCTTTAGCTAGGGCCCACGGACTATTTTAAGGCTGTTTGCTCCCTTGGTATGCACCGTTTGCTAGCAATAACTGCTAACTTCTGCATTAAATTCAACCTCTCACTTCGGATTCTCGGTAAGAAAATATCAATTCTATCAAGACCGTTGAGACCTTCAAGACCATTATCATCGTCGTCTTTAGCATCATCAGTGCCCTTTGGAGACCAATCATCTACATGGCTAATTAAGACACAGAATCGATGTCTTCTTCAACGCGATCAAGACACTTCTTGCCCCCACCACCCGGCTACTCTGACCCCTCGACCGTTCCATTTGTTTGGCGTATGCCCTCAGGTTCCTGATGATTCGAATCGCCAGAAGCCCCCTGGCTGACAAATTAAGTGAGTGGCCCCGGACCTCATAGGATCAAAAGCAGAACCACCAGAATGGACGCTCCGCCGGTTCCTGACATACCTCATGTTTCAAATCCACCTCCAAGAAGTGTACAGCCAGCCTCATCGTGCGAGCCTCTATCGCAGATGGGCGCTTCTGAGACTTGATCACGTTTTGCCTCGCGAGGTAGTCCTCATAGTCGGTATCACTCATCCCCAACGCCTTACAGATCACGCGCTGGCTGTTCCAAGCAGCTTCAACAACTGTATCGGCGGTTTTCCCTTCACGTGTCCTTATCTTCCACGTTGCTACCCGCGACGTGCCCACACAGACGAACCACAGCCCCCTCAGGCCGGAGCCGTCCGGCACCTCGTAGGGCCCCTGGACGCCGAAGAAGCCGTTGCGGACCACCGTCTCCGGGAAGGCCCTGGCACCGTCCCAGAAGCGGACGATGTGCTGCTGGAGGAGCGCGGCGACGAGGACGTAGTCGGCTTCGGGGAGGCGCCGCATCTCGGCCAGCTCCAAGGCGGGTGCAACCTCCGGCAAGATGTACTTCAAGTCGGTGACCTTTGTCATCTTGATGTCCTGGTTCAGGAGCATCAGGAGGGAGCGGCTGAAATAGTCGTGGCTGAAATACAGGGCGAATGCCTGCAGGTCCTCGTACTTGAGGGCCCCAGGCAGGTGGCTGAGATGGATGACGCGGGTGGGATTATGCCGCGTCGCGTGGATCTCGCTCAGAATCCAGGGCCGCAGGAGAGACGTCGAGTAGTTGCTCCCCGCGTGGTCGTAGGCGGCGATGACGGGCATGTGCATGTACAGGACCGAGAACCGACGGATTTCTGACATCAGCTCCTGGCTGTCGAGGCCCTGGTCGATAGAGACGATATCCGCGAACAAGTACTTGATCCGGCATTGTTTGGCGTAGACAAGCGCACTTGCGAGGTTTCTAGACGGCACCGGGCGTCCTGTGTCGCCTTCTGTATCCCAGCGCCAGGAAACTACGGCGGCGTCAAAGGTTGCCAGGTCTGACGAGTCCTCTGGCAGCTCGATGAGGCCAACGCCTTCAGGCAGGTCCGTGGCGACCTTTCTCCACCTGGCGCTATTCTCCACGAGCCAGTCCAGACCCCGCTGACTAGTGTTGTCGACGACGAGCCCGTATAACCTTGCCGGGTGAATTTCAGTCATGATGTTGAGTATCGTTTTGCGAGGCTGAGGGGGTTGGGGGAAAGAAAAGTTGCGGGTGCCTGTTGAAGGTTCTAATAAGACTTGGACTCGACTACGTGGTTCAGTGGGCAGGACAAGACTGGCTCTGAGGAGGAATCAGCGATCTGCAGCCTAGTTACTCCCAGCTGACCATTGATGGCTCAAGCACTGATCCAGTGACAACAGCCGGCGGTGGCGAAGCGCGGAGCCTCACCGGGGGTGAACGGCCAGACGGCGATGGAACCAAGGAACTGAGATGCACCTCGCAGGACACTTGGATGATTATGGAGCGATGCCAGGCTGCTGTACACAACACAGCCAGTTAACACCCGAGAGAGCTGTGTACCCGTAAATATTTTGGGTTAGATGGGTGAGAAGTATGCTTTCATTATCAAGTCGTCGACTCCGTGAAGACGTACACTGGTCATGTTGCAATAGCGATGCCGAGCAAAGGCCTCCAGAGATGGAGGCCGTGTAAACTATCAATCGCTCCAAACCCACCTGTCCCTCTTCTCAAACACCCGCTGTAGTAATCCATAGGTGCACCCTGGATCCCAAAGAACTCAGAACGCCTAAAGCATCTAGTTCCGATCAAATATGTCCTGGAGAAAAAGGCATGCTATCATTCTGGACTGATAACCGATCACAGTGTCACTGCCTCCCAGACCCGTCCTGGCCAGGCCTCACCTCACCATGACTCTCCACCGGTATGAACCTTGGCATGGTAGCCACGTCCATACCTGGCACACTCACCGCCCCCGTGACGGGCGGGCCGTAGTGTCCATGCAGCGAGCGCGTCCCGGTCATCGACTCGTCGATGCTCCCCAAGGCACTGCCTGACCTCTCCGCGCCGTGCGGCCCGTCCAGAGGACTCACGGTATTGGTCCCCCTCCGCCTCGGGCGGGTAACATGCGCCAGCGGTGGCCTGTTGGTCGTGGTCGTCGAGATCGGGGAGACGAGGTTATTGATACTCGGATTCGTAGACTGCCGTCTGTGCCGGCGCGGAGAGCGCCGGTCGTGGGCCCAATGCGGCCCGTTACTCTCCGTCTCGGTGTCGGAGCCGGGGAGCTCGGGCCTGAACCCGCCGTCCACGCCGAGCTCGAACGTGTGGCCGGAAGGAGACCCGGGACCACGCTGCGAGCTGTACTCGTCACTGCCCCCCGACAGCTCGCTCGCCTCACTGGCATGGCGACGGTGCGACGGTGCGTAGACAAAGTTGTGGTAACTGTACTGGACCGCCGAGTCCACGGTGTCGGCCATGCTGTACCGCATCGGATATTGGCCGCCGGGCCGGTCGTTCTCTCGCGGCGGGAGCTCGAAGTACCCCCTGCCGTTATCACCGGCATCCGAGGCCAAGCTGGGCGTGTTTCTCATGCCCGCAGACGGACCACTCCACACGCTAGGTTGGCTCGGCGCATCAGACCCGCTCCGTGACCTGCCGTTGCCCCTATAGGGCTGCTGGCGCGGCCTCCTTGGCGACGCGGCGCCTGAGTTGATCATTAGGGGATCGTCGTCCAAGCCATCGACTTCAGTCGGCGTAGGTTCAATGCGCACGTGGCTATCGGATTTCTTCTCGGCGTCCCGCCTCGTACGGGTCCCGGATGTTGTTTCTCTATGCGACTGAACGACCTTCTCGGTGCGTTTGAGTTGTCGTATGATGAAGAATGCCGCAACGAGGACCGCGATGAGGACGACAGCGACCCCGGCGACGATGCCGCCGATCGCACCCTTCGACAGGCCACCGCTTTTGCCCGGTGAGCCGCCGGTCGATGCAGCCGCGACTTTGGGCTCGGTCGAGGGAAAGAACTTGGCGACGGCGCCACCGCCTGAGCTGGAAGATACGCCGGCCGGCGAGGTCGGCGTGGTGACGGATGTAGTGGTGATCGTCACGGCAGAGCCGTCTCCTGTTGTCGTGGTGTACGTGACGGTCGTGGTTGAGGGGGATGTACTGTAGCAGGAGCTGATAGCACAGCCCATGCCTGCCTCACAACATCCATAGCTCATGGACGAGGGGCAGAGGAAGTATCCGGTCGGGCAAGTCTGTGCATATGTGGCTCCAGCAGGTGCCGTGCACCCTTCTAACGCGCACGCGAGACCTAAGAAGAGCAAGTCAGCAGGGAAACGGGGTGAGCCAGCGTGGATACCAGGATCGTCCGCATTCCAGATCAGACAATTGATAACAGTTCTACTGACCTTGTGGGCAGCATCCTCCCTGAAGTGAGAAAGGGCATGCAAAATACCCCGTCCGTCCCTCGCATGTCGAAACCGCGGCTGTCGTCGCATAGCAAGAACTCTGGGCGCAGGCATACTTCTCTGGACAACAGTCCCCGCCAAGCGATGCGGCACAGAGGGAGTAACTCGCCGGGCACTCGTTCCCAGCGCGCTTCTCCTTCGTGGCGGCATCATCCGACAAGATCCTCACATCCTCCGTGACCTTGACCTTGAAGACCCGGTGAATGGTGTCGCGCTTCCCGGAGCCTTGGAACATGGCCGTGGCGTCCCGGGGTAGGACCACGGAAAGGAGCAGGATCGCGCATGGCCCGCGGGACCAGATACTGCGGCCCAGGAGGCTGCTTGTGCCCGGACGCATGGCTGGCGGGATCGACCGAGGAGGCCTCGGCTAGCTTTTACGATGGACTCTTGGCTCCTCAGACCGTGGTTGTGGTTTGGGGCTCGGTGGGACCATCGGGGGAGCTCTGGACCATCAAGCGTTTCCGGCGCGCCTCAAGGTCAAAAAAATCGTAGAGCTGGAGTCTGTTAGGAGGAGGGGAGGGGACAAGGGCGGAGAAAGGGCTGCGCGTAAGCACGACGTGTGTTCTTCAGCAGACACAAGAGGGCCGGGGAGGGGAGGGGAGGGGAGGTAGGTTTACTGCAGGCCATTCCAAATACAGCAGCAACGGGCAGCCAAATTGCTTTTTCGCTGGTGGGGAAGACCATGTGCATATGTTGGCGGGTTGGGGGCGCAGCTGTGTGTGTAAGTCCTAGGGCTCTTGCGCCTCACGACTGCAGATAGCCCAGAAGTCCCGCAGGCCCCCGGATCACAATCGCGGAGATCACAACCTGGATGCGACGCCCGGCCCGCAGCGATGTGCTGCTGAGGGCGGAGCCCCAAGGGACTGGCAACCGAGAAGCCGTGTATTGTGGTTTGGGGGCCGCGCCTGCGCCTGCACCTATTCTGATCCAAGGGTATTGAGATGGAAGGTTTTTGACGCGCCCTGTAAACCCCTCTGGTGAACCGGAAGGGACGATATATATTAACCCGAATTTATGAGTCGGGAGACGAGGGTCGGGAAGGATGGGGAAAGCTGAGAAGCTATCTGTGACCAAAGGAATCCGGTAGTGAGAGGCAGCTGAAAATCCTGTGGTCCCAGGCTTCTGGTCCTACGGTAGGGGAGTGCGGCGGCATCGAGTGTCCATAGAGCCCGCTGGGCCCTTGCCATGTCAGGCAGAGGACGCGATGGCACGGTGCGATGACAAGCATGCATACTGCAGCCCTCTTCCCGTGTTGCCGCCAATGATGTCGCCGACGTGTGGGTACATTGGCCCGAGTGGTGTTCGCCGACTGCAACAGACCGCTGTCGTGGGGGACCGAATTGGATCACTTGCCCAGTGAGAATCTGACAGCAAGTCGCCATGGTTGGCCCGAGGAGTGACCTGTTGCAGGTGTCGCGGCTGACAACCTTAGCTGCAAAGACGGACGTGGCGCAATCCAGACGGATTGGTTGGGTTGTCTTCCCGATCCATCCAAGCGGCATGCGAATGCATTTCGAAAGGCCAATGGGTCTCGGGCCCGTGGACCTTCTGCTGATGACAGGCCCATCAGTGAACGGCCTGATACTGACGTCTCTGGGCGGGCGCACTGATGCGGTGGAGGAGACCAGAACACCACTTCAGGTTCGACAGGCTGCGCGATATCTACCATAGATCGGTCACGAGCTTGGCCGAGGAGAGATGACAAGTCGCAGGGCGGGATAGCAGGCTGGGTCGCACCACAGATCCAATTGCTGACCGCCGCACAGTCGAACCGAGCGTGGCTCGTGGAACGCTCCGCCATTCTGACCTGGACGGGTTCGCGGACCATCCAGCCCATTCTTGAGATGGCGAAAGGGCTGTGTTCGACAAGACCCAGGACGAGAAGGTGTTGTCCAATGCAGCTGCTGACGTTGGTGGATGTCCCCCGACATGCGACGACTCAGAGCGGCCCACCTCCAGACCCTCTTGTCGGTCCCGCTGCGACAGCCCAGGCGGGAACTGACAGGTTGTGGAGACGTCCTGGGTGTCTCGGGGCCCCAGCAGCGTACAGCCCTACCGCGGGCGTGTCTGCTATTTCGACGGCTAAGAAAATAACCATCCTGCTGTGAAAGGGTCCGGTCGAGAAGCCCTGCTATTGTATACGCAAAGTGAAGAATATATATAATCTAGGCAGCACCAGCACGACTCAAGATCTTGTCAGTTATTGGAGGCAGCTAAGTCTATATGAGGAGGAGAGGGTTCAGAAGAAAACTCACAGATGCAGGCACGGTTCGAACGTAGGTTCGGGCTACAAGGCGCAACTTCGAATCGTGCCTGCGCCGGCCCCCTCCCCTCTTCTTTCTTTTTGATTCTTTTCCTCTTCCTCTTCCTCAGTTTTCTGCCTCGCACGTCAGTTCGGATTATAACCTAAGGTGCGGGTCGAATCGAGACGTGCGCCTCGTTCAGAGAACCTAAACTGGGGGGTGGTCTTACGACCTAGGCGTAAGTATCTCGGATACCTCAGATCTACCCATCCTGGGAGCAGGCATACTGTAGCCCCGCGGCGTTGCCTTGCAGCTGTTTGTTGCGCTGTTGAAGGGTGCATGGGAGACCGAGGCTGAGACCCGACACGAATTGGAACGCAATTTGAACACGATGCGCTTTTTGGCCTTGTTCCACCTGCCGTGTACTTGAAGCTGCATACCTCATGTTGATCAAAGCACCTTCTGTAGCCCAATCGCTCTCGGCCCCTGAAGTGGTATCAATGGGGGCTGTCAGCTATGCCCAGCAGATGTGGCCACACAGCGGATAAAAGGTCTCCAGGCCGCACCATTCTTTTAATTTGGAAAAGGGTCTCGTCACTAGCCTACTCAGTCCGGTACATGCTAGAGCAAATCTCGTCGTCAGATTAATTCCCATCGCAAAACATGCCACCACCTCGGTGGACACAATCCAGTAAGGACAGCGGCTCCCTGGGCAGTTCCAAGACGCGCGAACACGTCTGACGCTTCTACGGATTGTGCCTCTGCGGAAACGCCATTGCTCTTCGAGCTCGCTAGTCTCTCAAGAATGACACCGCCTATCTCGAATCAGAGGCCCGGGGCCCAACCGCGGAACGATATCGGCAGTAGCAGCAGCAACAGTCCGCGTCCTGCCACAGGTGGTTCGATCAGCCCTCAAAACGTGCCTCTAGCTCCAGTTGGTGGTAAATCAGGATGGTTTCGGAGATGGAATAGAAAAAGGTGAGAAAACATCGTGCCGCAGCGTGGATGCCCAGGTGAACAGAAGGGCCAGGTTGTACTGACAACACCTGCCTAGGGCGACCTGTAAGGAACCCACCAAGGTCGTATCCAGCAGGAAGAGGAGAATGTTCTGAAGGAATTCATTTTGTCCCACTTCGTCCCCGTCGCTATTATTCTTGTGCTGTTGGAGCTGTACCTGGGCCGGGTCTTCTGGCAACCTCCCTGGCCGGGAAGCAACATCCTCAACACGCTGCAGGTTGCGGCGAAAGTCCATGAGTCATTCATCGTGGCCTCACTGTCGTCCATTCTATTGCACCGCGTTCGATATCTCCTGTTAGCCCCCGGGCTCACATCGAAGAGCAACGGCGTCCCGTTAGGCCTGGTCACGTCCTCCTTCGAAATTGCGAACCCAACGTTCCTTGCAAGTCGAAGATTTCACGCGGTCCTATCTCAACTGAAACACCTATATCGATCGTAAATCACAACCAGTATTGAGTCAAATCTTCTTGTTTGGCCTGGCCGTGGTGGTTGGGCCGTCATCAGCCAGTATCATGATTCCAAAACTTGACTGGTGGAATGCAGATGCCTCATTTCTAACGGCGTCCAATCTTGACCCTTATTCTTTCCTCCCGAATCTCTATGTTGATATTTATCCCATGAATATTATGCCGATGTGGCTCCAGTCGATTGTAATTATGGCGATGTAGGAGCCAGCGAGTCGGCCACTTGCCCAGGCCTCTTGAACGATATTGTTCAAAGCTTGCCAAAGGATAATGGGGCCGAATCCCAAGTATTTAATATCACGATTCCAATACGGACTGCCCCATGGTCAACAATACGCCCTATTCAAGGTCTGGGATTCAGCGCCACCGAGCAAGCCAACCAGCATCTAGGGCCAGAGACGATTGAAGACTTTGGATCTGTATCATATGCGACAACACCGACTTGGCTCCTCCACGATATCGGCATTACTGACGTGTCAAACCGCTTCAACGACTTGATAAGCTGGAAAAATGAGTCTGAGGGTTGGCCTGCTGACTGGCCGATACAATTCAGCCCCTACGCCTCACCGGGAGCTGTGGATAACAGCCCCAGATCCCTTTGGAAACAGCCCCTTGTATACACCCGGTGTCTACGACAGAGCCAAACCTATGTTCCCTCAGACTCGACCACATTTTCCTTTATTAGAGGCTCAGAATCTAGATGGCAACACATCGATCCGCCCGACAGTAGCTTTGGTGAATCCTTTAACATTACAGTGGATCAAAGCTACATCTCACAACAACTCACTACCAACGGCAGGGCATTTCTTGATGTGGCGAGCCTTCAGTCTCCTACGCCCTTGTCCTTGTCGGGAGCTTTTGCTTTGCAAACCCAGTACTTCATATCGATGTGCTTGGTCAATGCAAAATGGGTTAACTCGACTGCCTACTTTGAGCCGATAGACTCTCAAACCGTTGAACATTGGTACTCAGAGGCTGTCAAATCTAAATATATCTTCGACCAGCCTCCGTTGTCATTCATCAACGACTCACAACTCACTCTGAATATTGATCTCGAGTGGCTGAGGGTTCTAGACAGCGGAGTACCCGCAAACGACAACAAAAGCCTAACCCTGAACCTCACCCAATCCTGTCTTCAAGTTCAAGATTGGGATCTAACTGGGCTTGATTCGAACCTGGCCGAGTTCGAACCCAGCCTACAATGTATTGCCCTTGGACTCGCATCTGGCATTGCTGAAGGTCTCGCAGGCGTGCCCTACAACTTCGACATCTGGCAGGGTTTCACCATAAAAGGCGGTCAGAGTCTTGTCATGTCCTCTAATAAGAATATAACGGCGATAGGGTCTTCAATAAACCTTACCTGATCACAGCTGGCAAACTGGACGCGATTGGAACTAGCCATGACGCAGCAGGTTTATGCGTACGGCTTCCAGGGTGTCACAACCTATCTTGCCTTTGGCGTTCTATTCCTGTACGTCCTCACTGTTATGGCTCATATGCTCGTCCTGGTATTTGGCCAGGGATGGTCCAGCACCGCCTGGTCAAATCTAGGGGAGCTTCTTGCCCTTGCGTTGCATTCTCCATCGCCGGCGAGCGCTCTGGATAACACTGGAGGTGGAGTTTCTCTAGCCAAGACTTGGAGGCTGCGAGTTACTGTCCGAGAGCTGAAAGCTGATAATCGAGTGGGCATGGTGGTCGAAAGAGCCGCAGATGATGGCGGAGCATCCTCACAAGTAACAGGTGTGTCGAGACCGGATTGGATGTATTCTTAGATGCCATCGCATTTCTTGGCTCTCTGCTCATTAGAAACTGGTCAGCGTCTGCACTCTTTGAGTTTCTAACACCCACGTTAGAACTGGTCTAGAAGGGAGTTCAAGCTCAGACTACGCTGCAAGACCCCGCCACAAACTTCAAGAAGTGATGGAGCTAGGCTTAACTCCAGGCATGATGCTTGACCGGCTATCACGGCGTAATGACCTAGAGACAGCATCATATGCGACGTTTTCTCACGAGCTTATTCTTTCTTTTGGGAGTGTCAACTTTCTCGCGGAGGATGCTCACTTAGGACCAGGCAGGATCAAAAGGATGGACGGGCGACACTGGTTAGGAAAGCAATTTGTATTAACCATCCCTAGCTTACTACACACTAGTCCGATAGTGTATTGGTGGTCATACATAAGTTTGGAGATTGTCGATGTTGGCTAGACTACTCGGTACCGGCATCACTCCTACCCAGCCTAAGAACAGCTCGTCCGGTAAAGAGCCCTACTGAAGTGATCACATAGTCATATGGTTCGCCTTCGCTTGGATGGTCAGCCAAGGATCTTACAGGAGTTCCTTGGCAGTTTTCCTGTCTTTTGGCAGCCACTGCAGCATACCCCTTAAGAGTTTCAGAAAGCCCTCCTTATCTTTCCCTTCCAGGAATTCTTTACGCTGGTTAAGATCGACATGCTCGGGAATAGGAATATCACTTCCATGCATCCATCCCCCTATCAAGTATTAGCACGGTAGCTGCTGAAACAGCCGAGAGTGAGGTGAGGGCTGATTACCGTCTGAGGGGAAGAACTCTTGTATTCTGACAACCCGTCCAAGCAGGTTAAGAGGCGGCGGCCAAGCGACGCTGTTACCTCTGCAAGGTGGGTGCGGGAGAATATCGTTTTCCGTTGGGGTCATCTCCGTGGAAGAGGCGCCTGCACCCGAGTAGCTCTCAGATCATATAACCCACATTCCATATGTCCGCGGGGTAGCTCCAATCCGACTTCAGCATCACTTCTGGCGACCTATAAAGGTTTGGTTGCGCATTATGGTTACGTGAGATATCCCCTCTTACGGCTGCGCCAAGGTCGCCTAGCACTACTCCGCCAAAGCTGCCCGGCAGCTCAAATTAGCGCGACTTTGTAGACGGTGCGCCCATCGACAAACTTCCGAGGCAAAGGCGTTTAATGCTCGGCTTGCAGGAACCTTTCGAGGATTCTGTCTCTGCAATATCCAGCAAGATGTTGTCGGTCTTGATGCCCGTATGAACAAGCCTACACTCAGTGTGTAGGTAGTCAAGTGCGGGCAAGACATAACACAATCCGGACTTTAGCAAGCCTGCTGTGGATCGATTTGTTGGATTGCGGAGTAGTAGGTCGCTCCAGCTATCCCACATGGGTCTCTGAACAATGCAATGGTGTTCGTCACCGCGTTTCTCACCTGGATTCTTGTGGCGGGTAAGGACAAATGTGTCCAAGGCTGTTCGAACGCATCGCAGCCCAGGATGTGAGAGGTTGGCTTTGCTGATTTGCTGGTGGGTTTTGAATTCGTCCTGGTAGCCAGAACCACTGACGAAAGACCTTCAAAGCAATGTGTCCATGATCCCTGGTCAAGATCGGCATGCCATTCTTCTGGCCTCGGACGCGGAGCCTGTCCTGGTGGGCAGCCTCAACCCACTGGAGCTTGCGGGCTAACCACACTGTAGAGGCGATTCCAAAGCCTAACTTTCCGAGGACCTGGTATCTCGAGTGATATATATCGCCGATCTCAACCGGATAGTACTTCCCTGCGCGGAGGTCGTCGAATCGCTCCTCCTCTAATACCTGGGTCTTAGGAATGAGCTCGAAACCAGACGCAGGAAACTGAAAGGGTGCACGCATACCTTGACACTTCCAGAAAATGGTCGCGATGCTTTATGCTTCCTGCTTCTCATTTCCCGCTTCCCATGATTATTGTGGATTCGTTTGCATGTAAACCGTTTCGACTTTTCAACGTTTTGTCTTTTTTTTTCTTTCTTCTCCATTCCAGAAATTGGCACATTTACGTGAAACCAGAACACAGCCCCGAGAATCGTTCCCTTATAGACGAGTCAACGCAAGTCTGGACCATGCTCAACTCATACTGCTTCAGCCCAAGCTCATATTGTTTGACGCTGTACACCAAGCCCGCAACAGCAATTGCCATGCTTGCTACTGTGAGAAGGCCTACTATCGCCGCGATCCAGAAGGTGAATGTTGACATGAAGTTTTCCCCCTCATCATCCAAGAACAATTGTTGCACCCCGAGTGGCGGACCCTGGGTGATTTGGTGAACGTCCGCCAGCCGGCCCCTCCAGTAGTGGTAGTCGTTGAGAAGTAGTTTTCTGGGACGACCGCAGAGTCCAAGACCATGGAAGGCAATGTTGTGTTTGGCTAGGAGTTTCTGAGTAGGGCCGTTTTGGAAAGGAAAGAGGAGGTTCAAAGTGTCGATGACCTCCTCGAATAGTTGTTCTGGTACTGGTAAGGTTCCTGTTCCGAAACGAATATGGTTATATGCCACAATTTTATGCTCGTATACTGTCAGGATCTTATGCCTCCAGTCGATCGAGAGATGGTTTGTCAAGTCATGGGTCCAATGAATGGAGAAGCCGTAATGGTTGGTTACGGAGGCGGCAGTCAAGTCGTCTGAGAGTTGCTGCTCAACTAACTTTGGCTGTCTTGGGCCCATGACGCTCTCATCAAAAAAGATTTTGATCGAGTTATCGAGCGCCTGTCGTTGACTCCACTCGGGAAGCCGACTGCCTTGCGATGTTTGAGTTCCGACGCCAATGTTAAGCCAGAGGTTAATCGCACAACGCAGGGTTCTCAACAAGTGTTCTTCGCTAGAGTAGTTGCGCAATTTGCCAACACATTCTATAGCGCGCTCCCTGGTGATACCATCCAGCTGGCGTAGCTCTTGGATAACATCGAGGATGTCTTCGGGGGCGTGGAGGGCAAAGACATCAAGGTTTTCCGTGATAGTACGTAAGTCCGCTTCCACTTTGTCCAGGAGTCGGGAATATTGCTTGTGTGTTGACTGAAACTGCTTCTCGGAAATCGAAGGCCACAGGCTTTGGACAAAATGATAAGCCTTTCCTGGCCGCCGCAGAGCCATGATTGTATGTTGATGACCTCCGGCTGTATGAAGAACCCGAGAGCATAGCGGTTCTAATCGTGTTCCCAGGACCTACAGGTAATCAGGAAATAAGCTATAGCCAGATATAAAATGTGATTCAAGAAGATGTTCTGCATCTGAGCCCTTTCTGGATGTGCGTGCATTTGCGTTGCATTGCCGACACAAGTTCCGCCTAGCGATGGGAAATGCCCTGTCCGATACGAAGATCGGGCGGTGGCTGAGTCCCTGCACACCTGTCCTGCAGGTAAGTAGCTTTGGCAGATGATGTTCACATACACTACAGTTGTATCTTAGTACTGTCAGATGACCCATTTTTACATACATACCCATGCAGGTAACCACCAGAATCACAGAATCACGGCTGGATGGTGGCATTAGAATGGACTTTATGAGTCGACACTACACTTGGCTTATAAGAAAATGTTGAGAGGCTAATTGAAGCTTGAGTGAGGGCACAAAATCATTGGCATGATCTTGCTCGAGTTTTTAGATTGCCCAGGGAATGTCGCAATGTTAATTATACGTCTACATGCATTTACATAGCTTCACGACCACACGGTCCGCACCTGGCTGATATAGAGGGCTGAGTCGACACGTGGTCACTCCTAGCCTAAAATGATCCACGAATGAATCCGAGCTAGCACATATCATCTGCGGATAGGTGAAATTTTTGCTGCGCCATTCATGCAGCCGGCCGCAAGCCCCGAATACATGATCAGTCTCCTCAAGTTGCAGCCGACGGAGAGGAGCTTCGTGGCTTTGACTCCCTCCATGCTTCTGAAATTCTAGCCCCCGAGCTGCGTGGTGGGAATGGCTGTTTAAATACACAGCTAAGCATTATTCTCAGGATTGACGCCGGCACGAAAAACAAGAATCCGGGAGGCCGAACTGGGGACAATACGTGTCTTATCACTTCTGACGACTTCCTTCTCGAACTTTGCGCAACACACCTGGACATGCTGCAGACTTCAGGTGGTTTCTCGCAACCAGCTTCTGATGACCATGCCCCAGGGGAGAAAGTGGTTCCAACCCAAGAACTGGCGCATCAAACCAGACGCCAGACTTGACACCGTTCTGGCGTGTACCATTTTGCTTGGGAGTTCTGACTGCAAACAGCCTGGCCCCACCACTCGTCGACCTCACCTCGAGGAGATTCAGCCCCGGAATGACGCAGTGAATGGCCATCATCAATCGCCAGGGGTGACGGGGTCGGGTGAGCAAGATAATCTCCATCATTCTGGGAAACTCCAGATCTCGGTGGACTACGACACTCCCATGCCTACGTCTCCCGATGGATTTGACCATCCCGGAAGCCAATGCACCTCCAACCTACACCAGAATACAGGCGAAGTGCCTAAAGACGGCACGGATTTAGCGACTGCCAACAATAGAGTGCTCACTCGAACCGCATCCATAGGGTTTGATGTGGATCAAAATAAAGCAGAGCCATCCTATTATATGAATGTCGAACAAGAACCATCGTCGAGCACTGGAACAGACACGTCTCATGATACCAGCCACAGCCAATCGGTGACAAGCGGCGAAGCAACGGTCATTTCATCAAACTCGGAAGAATTCCCAACCTGCTCCTTTACATCCTCGCACACGTCGAATGATCATCTCTCACAACTCGCAAGCCCAGATTCGGACGAGGTTTTGATTGATCTCTTGAGTACATCCAAAGAGATAGTATATCCTTTCAAGAATGTGCCCGGCCTATTTGTCGGTCTGGAACACAAAATCGAGCCACCGGTAGCCCAAAAGGAGCATTGGAAGAATCAAGTTGAATCAAGGTTATGGCTCGACATTCAACAATTTCAAGAAAGGTACAAGCGCGTGAGGAATGGGCGTCTTGAGACCCCAGACCTCACTATCGAGCTCCGGATGTCAGGATACGCATCCGTGGATGGCACAAAGGTCCTTTTGGCTCCCAGAATTTGGTTTTTGTATGACCACAAGCGTTGGGAAAAGAAGGATCGCAAATTTGTTGACGAAATTGAATGGCTATACGGAGAGGGCTTTGGATCACCTGAGGTCCACAAAGGCTGCCCGAAGTTCGCAAGCCTGCTGGTTCCGGCTGAGGCCCTGCAGCTGTCGGTCCAACAAGCTTACCTTATTCCTGGGGACGTCGAACTGTTCATACATGTCGAGGAACCAAGTTCGAGTACAGCTTGCGGGCTGCTTTGCTGCTTCACTCTCATTAAGAATGGCGAGGTTCAGTCACAAAGTATCTCACGGATTGGTGGTTTGCTTAACCTCGACGACAAATCCTCTGCAATCACTACCGCCCACGGGTTTCTGGAAGAGCTATTCCATGGACTGGTATCGAACCGGGCTCTTTGGGAAGACAGCAAGGAAAGAGCAGTTTCAGATGGCAGCTACGCGGTTCATTCCGCAGAAGCCTGCTCCGATTCCGACGTTTCAAGCTCGGAAGAAGATGAAATTGACGGGATCGATGGGAACCCAGATCTCACACGCCGCAAAGCCTTACTTGGAGAGTTTGACCCTGAGATTCTTGCCACAATATCGTGGACTCAGATTTCCCCCTCATCAATTGAAGAGACTTGTTTCCTGGGAGCAGGTGGCAGGAACATCGAAGAATGGATACAACAGGCCGGATCTGAAAGGCGAATCACGAAGGCGGAAACCTGGGCTCGGATGTCTGAAAGCGACAGTTCTGCAGGACTTCGAGAACAAGCTGAGACTGGTGACTTCTCTTTTCTAGCACTCCCGAGTCGGGACAAGCTTTACAATTACTATGATGGGAACAGTCAGGAAATCATGCCAAGAGAGATGGTCATATACAGGCTAGCGGAGCCAGAAGAGCTTACAGCAGGTCATGTAGACTTGCTCTTGCGGCCGCACAGCTCCGCAAAGGGAACGCTTTCGGCTGACGTGGTATTCTTCAGCCGCTATGGCGTTCTTATTCGTGCTTCTAAGATCGTTATCGAAGCACCACTCGGTGAGTTCATTACACTCCAATCTCCTGCGCCATCAAGGCTATGCCTGACCATTGATGCAGCTCAAGGCTGTTCAGGTACATGGGTTGTCCGCAACGGGATACTGTTTGGAATAGTCATCGCCTCATATGAAGATGAGCCCTTGGCTTTGATGATCTCATCGCAAGACTTAGTTCAAAGTGTCATGAAGGCTTTCCCTCATGTTTCGAGTCTAAGCCTTCCCGACACGGCGAAGAGACATGCAGAGGTTGGCCCCAACGGTCACAATCTCTCAGCTACAGGAACAGCGAGTTCACCTCCGAACTACATGCACAACGAGATGGGAGATATGGACTCTCAGACAACTAGCAGCATCAACTTACCAGCGCATGGACATGGGTATCTCAAAACTATGTCCATCGATGAGAGTCATGATAGAGAATCTCCAACGGCTACCGATCTGACCTCAGCTCATGGGTCAGCTCGATCTACTCGCGAACTCTCTATTCTAGCACCTAAGCCTTATCTAACCCTCTTGCTAAGGTCGAAGCAACAACAAAACACACTGCCGGTGTATGAGACTCTTATACTGAGAAAGTTGGTCTACAAGATGGATCCTAGAACACCTTTGACCCTATCCATAAATGCCGTGATCGACAAAGGCTTCTTCATGGCAGACTATGAATGGACATGCTACCGACGAAACTACTTCTCATGCATCTGCTCATACAATATCAAGCCGCAAGTCGTCGATTCCCCTATCCAACTCATCGATCCACTGTCACATGAAAGATTGGAAGTCCGAGGATTGGCTATTGGTATCTCAGCAACCACTGCAGATGACAGTCAACAGGTCATCGAACTTGTTCAGCACGCCCCTAAGCGCGACAAGGGCCCTATTTCTCCTCCAGAGAAGATCAGATTAGATCCGAACCTGCAGGCTCCTTGGGAAAAGCCAGTTGCCGCTCATCAAGAGTCGTGTTCCCTGCCCACGGGGCAATCAACGTTACCGACAGAGCATGTGTTCGAGCGAATTCAGTTCAAACAAGCTACAGCAAATAACGGGAAGAGGAGAGCGGCACAGCAGTACTATCGACTGGTGTTGGAGCTGTTTGCAGTCATCGACGGTGAAGGTGGAAATGACCAATTTATTCCAGTCGCTCGCGCGGAGTCGGCAAAATTGATTGTACGTGGAAGATCGCCGGGTCACTACCAGAGCGAGAGAAAGACAGACAACCAGGCCGGGGGCCCGGCCGGAAAGTATGGTGGCCACGGATCTTATACGACTGTCTCTGGAGGTGGTTACGAAGGCTATGGCGAAGGATCGATTTCTCATTTCCCCAGGCATACCGACACGGTCCCCGTGGAGCCAGTGCTCGGTTCGGAAGATCGGAAAGAGACCCGTGAGCCACGAGAAGTATCAGTACTCTCCCAGGACTGTTATTGAGCCTCGGGCGGTCGAGCGAGGCATTCCATTATCCACCGACTGGCGCTGGGGATAGGAGTCTGCAAAGCCTGGGTAACGGATTCATTCTCAAGCCGAAGCTTCGCACTAGGCCTTTGGTTTCTCACGAGGCGCTGAGTTCGAGTGTTCACTTTTCCTTCCATGATTCTTGATGGAACAGCTGGATGTCTACGATTCCGATGGTGAGATGGACTCGAGTGAGCAATCTATCATGACAGTTAATTGTTCGACCTGACGTGACTTCAACCTGATCGGTTTTCTACAGCAATAAGAAAACAGGTGTCGTCTTCTGCATCCGTGGTGAGCGGAGGCTAGGGCACGTCAGTATCAATCAAAGTTCTAGCATGAAAGTATTCTGTTCTTTCTTATATGCGTATCACCAAACTTCCTCTACAGTCAAACTAAAGCTAGAAGGAGTGACCAACCCTATCCAACTGGGAATAAACTGTTGTCTATATACTGCTATGGAGAAGCTGATCGCGCACAGCTTGTGAAGAGGATGCAGGGCGGGAAGCAACCATTCATGAAGCGTAGATGCATATATGTGTGTGTTTGGGGGGTCTCGCCTAGAGCTCATATGAGCTAGAGACATTCACATTCTCGCCACCTATTCAGGAAATAGGCTGACTACATCGTATGTTCAACGCCTCCGTTCGCCCATTTACCATTTTCCACTTCCCGCTTTCCGGTTTTCCCTATCTACTTCCTAGAGAGGAAAAGCAAGCAATAAAGGAAGGAAGGCCATGAGAAACGAGAACACTTCCATTGTTTTTCCCGAACCGCCAGCACATACTAATTGGCTCCGTGCTGTCCGCATCCTCTACTCAATATTGGCTACACCACATGCAAGCGGGCTGTATATAACTGCCTAGTTAAGAATTATACCCGGGTACCTATATAGGTTTCGGTATTGTGGTTTTCTGTGAACCCCGGAGCCCGGATTTCGATGCCGAAGGTCGGGTGTCATCACAACTATTGCCGATGTTCCCATGCATCAACCTTCAGTCTAAATATTCTGCTTGTGGCCCCATACATAGCATCTAGTATCCAGTTCAGGAAGCTGCTCGAGCCGGATTACCGATTTCAAGATGCAGCTACCGTCTTGGGATGTGTAGACCATCCAGAGTTAGGAAGGCCTCTTGACTTGTCAATACACACTTCCTTTCAAATGTGGGCCTTTCATCGACTATCCTCCTGATTTGCAGATTGCAGAATTACTTATAGCTTAGATTTCGCTGATCCATCTCCTGAACTCATCATCCGCTCTGTAGTTCGTTCTCGATCTCCTCTCCCGAATAGAACCACTTCGTTGGAACCGTTGCGCCTCTAGTCCAGCTTTGTCGACCGCCAAGATGAGGTTCACCACCGTCGCCAGTGGCCTGCTCCTCGCCGGCAGTGCTATTGCTGCACCAGCCACCCGATCCGAGAAGATGGCAAAGAGTCGGGCTGCCCGCCGCCACTCGAACCCGATCAAAAAAATTGATGCACCGGCCGATCAAGCTACCAACGACACAATGGTTTCATACTCTACCAACTGGTCCGGAGCCGTTCTTGTCGGAACTGGATACACTGGTGTCACTGCCCAGTTCACTGTGCCAACTCCTTCCTCCACTGGATCCGGAGCTGCCTGGGTTGGTATCGATGGAGATACGTGCTGTATGTGATCCCTTTCGCCCCTTTCAAATCGTCATGTAGATCTTGGGTGATCAAACCAACATCCCCGATATGTCTGGACTCCTTTCAACTTCTCCTGAACCTCTGGGCCATATCCTGACCGGGTCAAACAGCCACTTCGATCCTTCAAACTGGTGTCTCGTGGACCAAGTCTGCCCTCACCACCACCTACGACGCCTGGTATGAGTGGTACCCCCACGCCTCCATTGACTTCAGCGGCATCACCATCTCGGCCGGAGACTCTATCCAGGCCACCGTTGAGGCCACCAGCCTGAGGGCCGGGACCGCCACCATCGAAAACCTGACCACCGGTGACTCCGTCACGCACACCTTCACGGTCGAGACGGCTGAGCTGTGTGAGTACAACGCCGAGTGGATCGTCGAGGACTTCGAGGAGGGCGGCTCCCTTGTCACCTTCGCAGACTACGGCTCCGTTGAGTTCACCGACTGCGAGGCTACCCAGGACGGCGAGACGGTCGACGTCTCTGGCTCCACTATCATCGATATGCGCTCGGGTCTCCTTGCTAGTGTTGAGTCCAGCTGCACTGCGTCTGGCTCCACCGTCAGTTGCACCTATGGTTAAAGGGGCCCCTGTCCTCTTCATACATCTGTTGCGGAAAGAAAATGGGCGCGCAACGTTGACAAAACAACGCATAGTTTCTATGCAAATGCGTGGCAGAGGTTCTGTGGGGGTGTGATTATTCAATTCTGTGTCGTTATATTAACGTGGCGATGGGCTTGAGTTATTTTAGATCAGTATCTTTGGATAACTATGATGAAAATCGACACTCCATATAAAAACAATCCGTGTGGATTCGACGGACTGAATCGTCGGTCCGAGGCGGACCGGGCGATTGAGGGCACCCGGGCCGTCGCCGGGTGCAATCGGCCCGTGGATAAGCTGATAAGGAGTGCCCTTAGCTAAGCCAGCCAGTCTGAAAGACTGGCTGATCTGAATAGTTTCCTTTCAAACAACAATCAACGAACGAATCACCTACTACTGTCTACGAACTGCAGTACTGCTTCCAAAGAGTGACCTACCAACAGTCCGAGACCTTTTAACTGATTAATTATAATGAAGAGGTTAGTTATTATATACAAAGACAGATAGATAGATGTAAGGGAAAGAAAGAGAAGAGAAGAGAAAAGAAGTAAAAAGTCGACGCAGGCACGATTCGAACGTGCGCCTCCGAAGAGATTTGATTGCTTGGTTATTTCGAAATGAAATTCGAGTCAAACGCATTAGACCTCTCTGCCACTGCGCCTATATGGTGATTAAATTAGCTACAGAATGTGGGTCTATATGGCCCAATCCAAGACGGCAGCTGAATGGGCTCGTATGGACCCGGTGGGATTGGGGGCCTCCCTGGGCTCGGGTCTTTCGAGACATCCGGGTAGGCGTCACCTCAGGAATAACAGAGATGCGGGGGGTTACGAGGGCACGGACATTCCCCTGGCACGCCTGGGTACCTTCCTGGGTACTGTACAATGAATGGTACTTGGGGGCGCCCAGGCGGACCAGGCTACCCCGCATGTCGGGCGCCCCTCGGCTCCAACAGTTCAATGCCACCCCCCTGTCGCTGTAGCGGTCCATCAATGAGATGCCGAGGAAGACCAGAGCCTTCTCCAAGCCTAGCCCAGAAGGGGGGATCAAAGGGGGGACCAGGGCACTAAGGTCAGGGCCCATGAATCTCCGCAGTGCCGTAAGCCTGTGCAACGTCGCAAGGCCAGGGCCGAGGCATCCTGGCCCGAATCGGGGCGACCAAGGCGCTGGGGGATGTATCCCATTCGATGGTCGACGGAGTGACAAGCCCTTGTCAGAGGCTTGGCCCAAGGTCGGAGGCGAGGCCGGACGGGCAGGCTAGGCAGGGAGAGAGGATCTACCAGTACTGGTACCGTGGTAGGTTGGGCCGTTGAATTGGCACAGGGCGGCGTGCGGTCAGAAAGCAGAGCGTGATGGACCCCTGGACCGTCCGTACTGGGCACCCGCTGCCGGCGCGGTGCTAGGGCTGGGGGCCTTGCTCCGGTACGAGAACGAGCCTCCAGACGCCATCGTGACTCGATCTCACTTTCAAGTGGGCTTGTGACCGCGACCTGTCCCTTTCCCGAGCTTGATCCTGCCCTCTCCTGCCTCGTCCTTTTCATACCTGCGCCCCTCCCCCCGAACGTCTATGAGAGGGCAAATCATCGTCTCCCCCCCAGCTTCTCCTGAACTGACCCCAGAAACCCCATCGAATCCCATCCCACCCCACCCCACCCCACCCCGCGGGCTCGAGAGGGATCCACAGGGCGTCTGCCTTCGTCGCACGACCCCAAATCCGAAGACTGGGCCCCCCGCAGTGTCAGTCAGGAAGGGCGGCGGGAAGCGCTGCCGTCAGGTCGAGAAAGTCACATCTCGTCCCAAGAATGCGTAATGGTTGAACATTGTTGAGGAAACAGGAACATCCGGGAGCTGGGATCGAAGACGGTCTGAAAATTCTGGAGAGTCTAGGAGGATGCTGCTCTATACCAAGGTCGCCCCTCCCAAGGTCCCCAAGAGACGGTCGAGGGCAGGTACGTTCTTCTTCTTCATCCCCATCGTCATCCTCATCAGTGCCATCGGACTCGTGCTGCTGAGGCAGTGGCTGCCTTTCACCCGCTGCCATTTGGATAAGGGCGCCTTCGTGTGCAGCTCGTACGGCTTGCACCCTCGACCCCCAGACACCACCGCCCTTTTCTCGACACCAGGTCCTTCTGTGGTGACAATGTTGCAATATGAGATCCGAAGCCCCCGCTGACAACAAGATCGTGGTTCCTGCAGGCTGCGCATCTTGGTAGGTGATCTGCGCCCAATCGAGTTCTCCCACGCGTTTTTGTTTCAATGTTACTCTCGCTAACACCGGTCCCCCTGATTCCAGCAAAGAAAAGGTTTGTCATTCCCCGCATGAGGAACAGCAGCGCAGATTTTGAAGGTGGCATCCAGTTCTCACATGTGCCGCAGAAGAAGAAATGCGACGAGGTCAGGCCATCCTGTTCCCGGTGTGCGGAGCGCGGCCTGGACTGTTGCTATGAAGCCGTCAGGCCGCGCCAGCGCAGAAAGAGGGATTCCGTGGCCTCATTTACCTCCCAAAGAATCACGAGCCCGTTCGACCGGAGACCGTCATTAGCATCATCCCGTCGGTGGTCTATTGGAAGCGCTGGCAGCGGTCGCCACGACTGGTGTTTTCAACATGGTGACTGCGACGGTGACTTGCCTCTGGTCAGTCCACTCGGTGTGTCCTTCGACCCTGCGTGGTTGCCTCGGTTCCCAGACCTGGACTGCTCCCCCTCATCCTCGTCCGCCCGCGGAGTAGCCGTCGTTTTTGATGACGAGGAGGAAGACCAGCTCGACGACATTTCGGCCACCACACCCGGCCAGGCGGAGACCCACATCTCGAGACCTCCGGATCTGGCTCTGTTTGCGCCGTGTCCGGTGGTCTCACCCCTGTTGGACTTCCATATGCCCGCCTTCTCGGAATTCTCGGGTCGAACAAACCGTCGGGCGCTCGTCGCTCACTTTTGCAACCAGCTCAGCCATCTCATCGTCTTCAGGGAGGAGACGGGCAACCCATTCCAGGAGCTCGTGCTGCCCCTGACAGCTGACGAATCCCCTGTGATGAACGCCATCTATGCCCTATCCAGCGCACATCTAGAGTATAGGGGAGTGAAGAACCAGGAGCAATCTCTCCACTTCCACAACGAGGCCCTCCAGGGCCTGGCGACTATGATCAACCGTGGTACCAAGACGCCCAGCAAGAGAAATGAGCTCTTGGCGGCCATCATGCTCTTGGTATATTATGAGGTGGTATGTCCTCCCTTGTCTGAACCCGACATTGGCCTCGCGAATACACAGTGTGTGGCTGACTTGCCGGGCAGCTTGTGCAAAGGGGCCGTTCCAACCTTGTGGACGGCCACCTGAAGGGCGCGATGACCATCATGAACTCCTACCCGGCAGCGAATGATGCCACAGGGATGTTCCTAGAAAGGGTACGCTATCCATCCGGCCTCATGACCTAAGGATGTGATGTGTCTTTGTGGACACCCACTGACGAGGCTGCAGGCTTTTCGATTTTACGACGTGATAGCGGCTTTGTCGTTTGGCACGGCGCCGTTATCGCAGGCTCCGGGGAGGAGCTGCCTGCCCCCGTTGCCACCTACCGGGCTCGCTGCGGGCAAGTCCCAGCTGAGCTCCGTCGATACCCTGCTCGGCATGTCTACCTCCCTCTGGCCCATCATCCACCGCCTGTCCAAGCTTTCATCCGATAAGAGGGACCTGGAGACGGCATGTCAGAGCGAGCAGCCTTCGTCCATGATTGCGGTCCTCAAGACGGAATTCGAGACGAATTCACGTGCCATCGAAAGGGAACTGGAGACGTGGCAGCCGACTCTACCGCCCGGTTTCAGCCCGGATGACCCACCGTCGCCCGAGACGGAAGAGAAGAGGCACGATACAGAGACCGCAGGGAGGTCTCGTCTGCATTCTATCTTCAACAACGCCATGGCATACCGCCACAGCTGCTTCGTCTACCTGTATCACACGATCTATGGGTACCCTCGTGCGCATCCTTCGGTGCAGACCCACAGTCATACCGCTCTCTGGCACTGCTTGCAAACATGCTCACATGCAGGGCCGATGGGTGCGCTCCTGTGGCCACTGTTCGTGGCGTCCTGTGAGGCCGTGACGGAGCAGGACCGGAAGCTGGCGACCGACTCGTTCAAGTTGGTGGAGAAGAGGCAGGGAATGATCAATATCAAGTGGGCGTGGGACATTGTGCAAGAGGTGTGGCGTCTGGCTGACCTAATGGAAGAGGACGGTGGCATGCAGGCGGAGGTTGCGAGTAGTGTCTTGGGGCGTGTCTCGGCACCTGATCTGTGGAGGCAGGTCAGCAAGCAGATGGGAATCAGCATTGTATTTGGATGAGTGAGTCTTCGAAGGCAGGATCGTGGGAACCTGTTGAATTATACCACATGTTGACCAAGCATTCACGTCAGGCCTATGGAAAATGTATGCGATATCTTGGGCGTCTTGGCTGGACAACTCATCCTTTCCCTGCTGTCTGCCAAAGGGTCGACCAGTGGTCAACCGGAGGTCGACCAAGACTGGCCCCTGCAGGAATTCAGTGGGACGTTGATACCATCATCGTAGTACGATAGCCGCTCGGGGCTACAATGACGGCAGTACCCGAGATTGTGGGGGAGTCCCGAGCGTCTGGGGCCCTGGCGAGGTCCTGGCTCTCCGGTTCCCCTCCCCTGTGCAACCCCGTGCAGGGAAAGGCTTGAGAGCCTCCGAATGTTTTACATGCATGAGCACCTTTCTCGCAAGAGGTTAGGCCTGGGCGTGCCACGTGCTCCTGGACGTGCTTTATACAACTTCATCGCCAATTATGTTGTTCAGCATCAGACACCCCAACCTGGAATGCACGAATGGTCCTGCAGGCCACAGGTTATAACGTGGGAGGTGGCTCTTGATCGAGGCAGGCGTGGGAAG
Organism: Endothia cerciana; assembly: GCA_026119935.1. Taxonomy (NCBI): domain Eukaryota; kingdom Fungi; phylum Ascomycota; class Sordariomycetes; order Diaporthales; family Cryphonectriaceae; genus Endothia; species Endothia cerciana. The sequence continues at coordinate 147,261 of JALRMH010000053.1, forward strand.
GGGTGGGGGGGGGGGGGGCGGAGGGGCGGCCCTTTTCCACTCTGGGCCCACAGCACCTCGCGACATGACCAGAGCAGATCAGGACATGTATCCTCCTGCTCTCCTCCCCCCCTCCTGTCGTCCCAAGCCGACTCCCCTCTCCGTCTCTCCCTCCAGACGTCCACCTGCCCACCTTGAACTGCGCCCCATTGAGCTATTTGCCAGGGCCCAGCTGCACCGGACTGGGTGCACTCTGCCTGGTACGCGCCAGCAAGGCTGTCGTCGTGGCTTGAGTCCAGTGCGCCATTTCGTGTCTCACACACTCGCAAATCGCCGTCAACTCCCTCGTCGGCGGACGCAACGGCTGTGTGCACAGTATCCAGCCCCGTCTCATCCAGGAGGGCCGCCCTTGTCGCTGCTACAGAAGTAGTGCGACCTACTTCTTGCCTGACCCTAGCATTCCTGCGAGGCAGCATGGGAAAGATGACATCAAGGTCTCACCTTGTTCACAATCCGCTTTGACAGCATTGCTGTCGAACGGTGTCACTGACACCATTTCGACCCCGTCGCGATCGGCCTAAAAGGCCTTCTCGCGGGAGAAACTGCCCGAGGCAAGACACAGAAATATCCAACATACACTTCTTCCCCTAGTCCGACATCCAAACCGTGTACACACACTCTTTGTTCAGGCGTCGATCTCCCACGGACGGAGTGCCGGTTCCCCCGCACCCAGTCCCATCCCACCGCGCTACGACGACAACTGCCGACGGCGAAGCTGGGAGCCACACACCTCTCTCTCCGCTGCCTACTACGCCTCCCTCTGCAGTGGCCAAGGACTACTGCCCGGGGGTCTTGGAGCCTTCCTCTCCGCCTGCTTCTCGCAGAAAGTGTCTTGGGAATCCAGGCTACTTGCCTTTGCTGCCCTTCCGGGCCTGATCGCAAACCCGTTGGCCCAGCCCCTCTCGATGTGAGCACCGCCCGGGCCACGCGCAATGGCGACTCTATCAGGTGGCGCCCTGCCGCCTCCGAAACAAATCCGCTTTGTGAATAACCAGGGCCAGCCTCCGTCCAAGAGGCGCCGAGTGAACGCAGCGTGAGCTCCGCATCTCCCATTCCGTCCCGTCATCCGCCCGCAGCAGGCTGTCGCGCCCTCTGTGACGCACAGGATTTGTGGGACCATGTGCGACTGACAGCGCCCCGTGGAACCCCCAGTTGCTGTCTCTTGCATGGTATATTGCGCTCTCAGAGGAGCTTGCTAACAGTATGACTGTCGCACAGGTGTCTTACCTGCCGCAAGCGCAAGACGAGGTGCGATGGAGAGAGACCGATCTGCTCGGCATGCGAGAAGAACGGGCACCGGTGCCTCGGATACCCTGAACAACCCGAGAAGACGAGGCAAGAGTCAACAAATATATCTGTGAAGTCTGAACCGGGGAGAGCAAGCCACGAGGCTGCCGTCGATATGGAGGACGACCTGGTAGAGGGCATCGTCAATACCGAAGATGCCGTTCACCGAAGAGTCCAGAACGGAGGCCGCAGGCATAACCCCTCAGGACCACAACGGAGTGATTCCATGTCGACATCGAGCGGGCCGACGCCGCGAACAAGGAGAGAGAGCCACGAGTGGGAAGGGGAGTCTTCGGCCCCACAGACGCCTGGGAGGTCTGCGAAGAGGTTCTCGAACCATCGGACAGTCTCGTTTTCCGAAGATGGTCGGAGTTCGAACAATCGCTCACCCGTTCCACATCACCACGAGACACACAAGGTGCCCTATTTCCGCTACTTCGGGCCCACCGCCATCGTTCCTGGACTCAAACAGATGGTCGTGAACGTAGGGCCCTACAATCGGCGACGCAGCAGCCGGGGGTCTATGTCCGCTACATCGCCCCTTTCGCTGTTCAGCCACCGCAGCGCTCCCTCACATGCTGACACTGTGCTCGAATCCCTCGACGACCTGCCGGTCTATGATCCAAATGATCATGCGCCGGTCCCTTCGATCATAATAAATCTAGTTGAGATATTCTTCAGGCACCTGGGCTGCATTCACCCTTTCTTGCGCGGGGAAAAAACTATCCGCCTGGTTAAGGAAAAAAAGGTCGAGTCGATTCTTGTCGATGCAATGTGCGCCCTGGCCGCCCGGTTCGCCAACTTCGACAAACTACTCGGCGCTGTGGAAGGCTCAAGGACCGAGTATGGTCACGTTTTTGCGCAGAGGGCAAAAGCGGCGACAGTTGATACATTCCCCTGCCCCACAGTCGGTGCTGTACAGGCCTACCTGCTCCTGGCCTATGAGGGCTTCGGGGCCAACCAAGACAGTGCTTTGTGGATGTACCTCGGTCTTGCGATTCGGATGGCGTTCGACATGGGCCTGCAGAGGAACGAAGGAGTACGATTTCAGGGAGACAAGGATCCTTGGTACACAGGATCCTGGAACCACCCAAGCGTTGATGAAGAGGACGAGGGCTCACCAGTTGCTGAAGATGAAAAGCTGGGTCCGAAGGAGCAGCAGGAGATCGTGCAGGAGCGCATTGACACGGCCTGGGCGGTCTATATTTTGGACCGTGTCATCTCAACCGGCACGGGTCGCACAGTAACTGTGAGGGACGATGAATTCGAACTCCCCATCCCGGAACCCGTCGTCGACCCGTCGACAGGCCTGCCTGCGCCGTATCCTGTTTTCGCCCACATTATACAGCTCTACGGCCGTGTATCTGATGTTCTCAACAAGCTCAGAAAGGTGTCTGACCTCACCGACGAAAAGGTCAACATGCTTGTGAAGATCGAGCGCGAGCTCACAGGCGTCCACGAGAAACAGGACCCACGGCTGCAGTTCAACCCGCTGCATTTCAACAACTATGTCAAGAACGGACAAGGGACGCTCTTCATCCTCCTCCATGTCTGGTTCCATGCATGCATCATCATACTTCACCAACCGCTGCTCACGCCCTTTGGCAGCCGGGACCACCAGCTCACACCTACCAGTCGTGAACTCGCCATGTCAAGCGCGAAGACAATCGCTGACATACTGGCCTTCGCCGAAGTCATCGACCCCAACAGCTATAGGAGCAGCCCCTTTACGTCGCAGCCAATGTATATCGCCGCCTGCGCCTTCTTGACGGAGTTGGCGGCACAGTCTTCGCTGCCTGTCTCGCGGGCTACGTCACCGGCACCCGGCAAGCAGAATGGAGGCTCACACTCGAATGATGCCAGCGGGAAGGCGAAGGCCGCCATTGAGGAGCTGTCGAAACATTCGTTGTTGGCCGAAAAGGCGAACGAGAATTACCAGCGTTGCTACAAGAGCCTGCAGCAACTGCAGGACTACTGGGGAGGTGTCAAGTATATCCTGAATGCGTTGGACCATCGATCAAAGGGCATCTGGGATTGTGAGACGTACACCGCGGAAGAGTATGCCAGCACGAAGTTGCCCCGCCGGCCGGCCTCGCCGGCCGGATTTCCTCGTTCCGACATTCCGGCCTCGCCCCAGCCGAATATCGACTTGATGGCTTGGTCATTGACAGGGACGACAAATTCGCCCAACTCCACGCTCACTCGGCTATACCAGAATAAGAACGCCGGACAACCTCAAGCCATGCAGCTTCCTCCTCTGCAGCCACCGCCCCCTCCAGTGTCAGCTCCGACTCCTCCAGGGAACTGGAGATTCGACCCCGTACGCCAGAGTCTACCGGAAAGCGCGGCTCCCCTATCACCTGCCATCCCACAACCCGTCGTCTCCGCTGTTCGATACTCTATGGATCCCTCTCAAGCCACCCGCGTTGCCTCGTCCCTGCCGACCCCAACTACCACTGGCGCTCGGAACACAACGAAACTCGAGGCTCTGCCTTCCAACGAAGCAGGGCCCGGCACGCCGGGGAGCGAGAACCGGCTCCAGGTCCTATCAGGCATCGCGAGCGGCAATCCTGTCTTGCCCTCTATCCATCAACAACCATTCACACCGTCATCCAACTACGAACCGTCGATACTGCAGGGGGCTTCGCCATCCAGTTCCCTCACGGATCCCAACACGTCACACCAGCGGGCAAATTCAAACCACAACTCGGGCGCGGTCACGGCCGCAGACATGATCAACCTCTATGGCCACGAGTTTGCGCAAAACGGCATGGCATCCGGGTCTTTCTCGTACATGGGGAGCAACGGCTCCATTGCCGATGCCATCATGATCGAGCAGGTTGACCTCGGATCGATGCATCTGCCGAATGATATGTTTGGCCCTTGGGACCTCTTCCCCGGCGCGAATTTCGCTGATGTGTTTGATCCGGGTAACCTGGGTGATGCCGGGGGCCAAGGACAACTCTGATATGGTGATTCCGCCGAGCGATACCCTTCGGCATGCTTTACCCTTATCTCACTCTAGCGAGCCACGGCCGGTGAGCGACAGGGTGAACGGCATAGATTGCTTGGCGTCTGGGTCAATCTCTTCTGTCGACGAGTCATGTTCCCTTCGAATTGATTTCTATTTCCGCGCGTTTGTCCTGTTTACCGATACCGAGGCCCTGGGGCTCTTGAACTTGGACCGCATGTTTCTCAGGCAGCCTTCTCAAACTTATCTTCACATGAATCGTCTCTAGATGCTGGCTCCCCGACCAGGAAAAGACAATGGCTTTGGTGGAGTGGGCGACGGAACGAAGATGGGCATGGGATGCAGGCGGTGCCAGCCATCAGAAGTTAGCATCGGGTGTTCGTCCTACTTAGATTTGACTTAGTATATCAAGCGTAGATGACTTCATTGAATGAGAGCGCGCTACTTTCTTCGCCTCCGCGTGGCAAGCCCAGGCGTGCACGGGGTGGGCCTGCAAAGCGTCAAGTCGGGACTTGGTGCGGATGTTTCTCGCCATCATTTCGGAAACGCTCAGTCACGTACGGTAGATCCTGCTGCTACGAAATCGAAATGAGGTCAGGGAATTTGCCCAAAGTGTCGGTACCAATCTTCCATCAGAGCACGACCCCCACTCCAAATTAACACATCAGGACCTCGCAGACAAGGCCTGCCCCCCATCCTTGCCACCTGTGTCTCGTCTTCATGCCCCAGGTCGTTATTCATTCCTGCCCAGGCATGATGGTCCCCGCCTCGCCCCTGACGTTGCGGTTCCCCAGCGCAGAGTGCGCAGGGTGCGGGTTCGTGCCCGGGAAGTTATTCCCCGTCTCCGCCGCGACCTTGCCCGAGTTGATCGCCTCCTGCCGCCCGTCATGTCCCTCCAGCCCCCTCATGTGCCCCCCTCCTCCCACCGCCGCGCCGGCGCCGGCGCCGGCACCGGCACCACGCTCCCCCGTGAAGTTCTCCCGCGGCTGGTGGTTCGGCGGCAGCCCGGTCGCGCCGACGGGCTGGCGCGGGTGGTGGTGTCCCGCCCGCGGCTGCTTGTGGTGTTGCTCCTGCTCGTGACGGGCGGGGAAGTCCTCGGCGGGGGCGGGGCGGTCGGTGCCCGTCACGTTGGGCTCGCTGCCCAGCGCGGCGGCCGTCTCCGCGTCGGGCCGGGTGTGCTCGGCGCGCTGCGCCGCGACGGTGTCGCCCGTGTCGTCGGCGGCGTGGAGGGCCTGTTTCGGGTGGAGGGCCTTCCTGATAGCGTCCATGTTTTGTCTGGCGGCCTGATTATTGGTGTTGATTTTGTTGTCTTTTTCTCCTCTCGCGAATGTTGTTTCCCGTTTCGATGTCACTACGGTGATGAGGCTTGATTCCAGTGTGCTTCCTGGCCGACATTGTAAAGCGGGCGCTGGAGGGTTGTAATTATCTATATATCTCGACCCCTGGGATTGTGTCACGTCACTGCCCACACCATACCCACACCTCCTCACCTTCCCTTCCCAGCCTGTCTTCAGGATTCCAGGAAGAGGGCCATGTCATAATGGGGCGAGCGCCTGACCCTGGAACCCGGCTAGGCCTGGAATTGTCAGGTCGGGGACAGGTTTTGGGTGTGCGGATCGGGAGCATACAGTAGCGCATGGCCCGCGGGCATTTCTGGTGTGATCGCGGGATGACGTCGGTTGCGTCTATATTTGGGGGCTTAAAGGGATCCCCTGCAACGGCTCATACGGGACCCCCTGTCCTTTCTTCTTTTTCTTTTTTTTATTGTGTTGGGGGGGGGGGGGGAAGAGAAAAGAAGAGAAAATCCCAAGATATCCGGATCAAGTAGAGAGGGATAGACTAATTAAGAAAAAAAAAAGACACAAGACAAGGCGTACCGCTCCGTTCTCGGCTCCCTGATCAGAAATGTCACTCAGAGATCCTCGGTTGTCTCGGTATAATTGGTATTGTGGGCGTTGAGGAGGTGACGTTTTGCGTTGGGCGTTTGGTCGGCGGTTGAGCTGATCCTGATGTTGATGGGGCTGCTGAGAATGGATCTCCAACAGATAGGCATGAGTCCGAGGATTTTTATAGGCGACAAGGGAGGCCTGATGTTTCTGAGCTTCACTTGCATCTTCATGATGGCTGGACCATTGAACACTCGCGGCAGCAACTTGAACAACTTGACCATGGGCTGCGGAGGTGGCCACTAGTCTCTTCGGGGAACTGTATGTGTCTAGAGTGAAGTGGACCGTGAGGCTCGACTTGCCCGACTTCACTTGTGAACCAAAGCGGCCGGTGAAGTCGAAGATGGAGAGCGGGTGAGTACCTAGGTATGGATGCGATTAAATCTGGCTACCAGGGCTACAGCCAGCCGCAAACCACCAAGTGGTATTCTACCGAAATTCATCTCATGCTAGCTTTTAGTATGGCAACTATATAATAGTCGCCTAGTGATGTCAAGATAGACAGTGGTAATAGCAGGGACATTCATTAGGACAAGGTCAAATATTTGGACCCCGATAATAAGATCATCAACATGGCAGGCCGAAGCCTGACAGCTGTTGGCCTTTTTATCTTCAGTGACAGCGAAGACCTGTCTACATCTGTCCTGCGGCATAATCCCCTGAGGCAGCAAGCGTTGCGTAGTACAGCTTAGTCTCTGCACAAATCACCATCTTGCCATTACCAGCGAATTGGAAATTTGCTGACGTGCCGCCCAGATATATCTTGCCAAGAAGAGTCCCAGAAGGATTCCAGACGTGGATACCGTCTCCGCAGCCAGCGTAGACATTTCCCGCCGAGTCGCAGTGGACACCTATATTCTAGTCAGCAAAGCCCGTCGCCATCGTCGCAGGGCCGAGACACGAAGCTGATTGCCTACCGTCGGGAACACCGGAGTCAACAAACGCAAAGGTCTTGCGATTATCCCAGGTGCCATCGTCCTTGATATCGAATCGATAGCTGTGACAGACGTTAGCGCGGCGGCTGCACAGAGCACAAACTTAGTTCCGAGCTTACATGGAGGCCGGGTTGGAAAAGTTGAAACCCCAAAAGCCTTCATTAATTCCCGTGTCTGTAACGTATGCATAATTACCATCGGGGGAGATGGTGACACCTAGAAGGCGCGATCAGTCAAAGCCTGCGTAATGTTCAGAGCTGAATTCGGGATGCGAACCGTTCGGGAGCACGAAACCATCAGCGGCAATAGTGACAGCGCCCGTCTTATCGTTCCAGCGATACACCTGGTTTCGGAGGCCAGGCGGCGGCCTGAAGTCTTGCAGATACCCGTACAGCGTGTCTGTGAAGTAGAGGTCCTTATTGACGGGGTGGACGACAGCATCGTTGAGCGAGCTGAATTGTCGGCCGAAATAATTGTTGAGGAGGACTGTTGTATTGTATGGGTCCCTCGGATTCATGAGCACGACCTGTGAAGTGTTGCCAGGACCGGCCCCTTCGGCTAGGTACGCGATCTGGCCCCTGTAATTCGTAGCTCCTGTAGAGACGTCAGTCACGTATCTTTTTGGATGTGTTGGGGGCGGGGGGGGGGGGGGCCTGGGTGATGGGATAAGCGAACCGTTGGGATTGATGATCGTTGGGTTGGATGGAACAACGGTGACCGTCACCTGCCCAGTCGCGTTGGTCATGTTCTTGACCGCATCCGCCTGCGGGACGGAGATCTTCTGGATGATTGCGGACTTGTTGAGTCCAGTCCCTGCTGCTGCGGCACCCGCATTTTGAACAAAGAAGACCTCATCTGTCGGCTCGTACCTGCTCTACCTTAGTATCTGCATATCGAGCCACTGCCCCGGGGGCTCGAATGACAGGAGGCGTACCACACAACAGCCTCATGGTAGAGAGGGTCGGTAGCCTGCTCGGCAATGAGCGTCAACGTAGGACTCTGGCCCATCACGGACACAAAGTCTTGGTCATAGATGTGGAATGGCTTTGCTAGAAGATCGTCCGGGGCCACGCCTGGCGGCATGAAGGTCTGGGTTCCGTTGGCAACAGTAGATGGCGGGACGGCGGTCGGCCAGACTGTGCACAGCGTTAGGGACAAACCACCCGAGGTTCTCCTACATGGGCTGACGGCCAGGGACATCAGACGCACCATTGAAGCTTCTCTGGTCAACGACTTGAGCCAGCGCAGGTATCTGCTGTGCCTGGGCGGCAATTGCCTTGGGGTTCAGCAGCCATTGCACATGCACAGCCGCCAGCACGGCCAGAGTCGGTAACGATACCCAGGCCATTGTTCGGAATTGATTCCTGGATCTCTCTCTCCCGGAATTCTCTGGCGACTCTGCCCCTCTTATGGGAGGAGACTTGTGCGGGGTGGCTACCATCGTCTCCATCGCAAGGCTGGTTCGCGTCGTTCGCCAACCTGCCAAGAGTCCGAGTCGGTGGTACTCCAAAAGTTTATGATATCATGGTACCTCGCTTGCAGTGCATTCCCTATATTTTCTCCAAATAGTCCATATAGCCTGAAGTCAATATGTAGAGGAGCCACTAAGCCAAGGCATTAACGAGAGGACGAAGTGGAACCCGCACTGACGACCGCAGGGAGCCGAGGAAATTTTTTTTTATTGGAGTGCCATTCGATCATCGCGCATATCCCTGCCGATCTTCCCGTTCGGCAGTAAGTTTAGTAGGGGCTCTAACGACTATATGAATTATTGATTTTATCCGGGCCTTTGAAAACCCCCAATACCAGCCTCCAATCTTTTAACAGGATTTGACTTCAGATATTGAGGGACCTGACTGAGCGCACAACCTGTCCAAAGCACGTTGTACACAAGTGGCAGATACATGAATGTGGATATAGAGCAGATAGACTTTATGCAACTGAACGGCTGGTCACCCCACATCTGTGATATCGCGGGTCTCCCTAATCAACATCTTGTCAGGTTCTAAATTGTCTGTGCCATGGATTGTCAGTATGGGAATCCAGAGGCGCGTCAGCATCATCATTGGCCACACAGCCGCTTCATAGAGTTATCCGAGGCAACGAGAACCTCCAATAATAGTGTTATGTATTTTTTTTTCTCCTCCCCCCCCCCCCTTCAAAAATGCAACAAAAGGGAACCCCCGGCCACCTACTTCTGTCCAGCGAGAAAGCTAATGAATCATCCTTCGAAGGGTTCTACCGATTCGAAAAGTCATCTGATATGCCTAGCAGATGTCAGCAGCAAATCTTGCAGCACGCCTTTCAAATCGTCATGGATCGGAAAATTTTGCGGTCGAAATATGCATGGAGTTCCTTATTCAGTGCCCAATTTTCACAGAGCAAAAAGGTAAGCTTGAGGTCCATCCGAGTCACTGTACTCTCCTGGCGATGTATGTGATCTCAAAAATGCAAAGACTGTGAATTGACGATGCTATCCCATCACAAATCGCGGTAGATTCCCCCCAACCCTTAATTTTTCAAGTAGAAGACTTCATCCGAGGTCGCAGGAGAACCTCTTAGCCATCTCAGCCTCCTCTTCTCCCATTGAGGCTCTGCGTGCTTAGCACGAGCTACCACGTAAATAAGTCGCCCCATAGAACGATGCGCACATAGCAACATGATTGACCGAGCAGACCCAGATGAACCCTTGTCTGCCAGAGTTATTCTGCTCAAATCGTGATCTCGAGACCAAGGTCCCCGCCGTAGATTGCCCTTCTTTCTTTAAAGGCTGCAAGATCATATTAATCTTTCATTTTACAAGCCACCCGTATTTCAAAGCTCTGTCATGGTGTCTTGGACTTTAATGGTAGGTAATCAAATGAAGCGTGAGGTGCAAAAAATATATATTAGTGGCAGCCTTTAAGGGGAAGGAGTACCGTTGTAACTTACAAGGAATGTCAAGTGACCTACTATCACAATTGCGGAACATTAAAACCTCATCTTCCTTCTGATAATCGATGAAGTACCATAGCTGATTGGGGTTATGGTAGATTTCGATTGACTCCCTGCTACGGTCTCGTTCCCCCACATCGCAGAATTCTACGTCTCTACTCACATGTAGGGTAGTAAAGTCGCAGGCCGCTAACGGCCAGTCGCGGTTTGGTCCTCGCATTATTCTCCATATACTCAACACACCATATGTTAGAGAAGAAGCATTAAACACTTATACGTTCGCTAAGACGAACTCACTTGATAATCTGGAATGGCTTGTTTAGGTCTTCGAGCTCCCCAAGGAGGATTTTCAATCGAGTTGTAGCTCCAGAAGCAGAGTAATCTTGCACTTTTTCCATCAGTACTGATATCTTAGCTCCCAGGAAGTACCAGCGCTGGTCCGGATGGTAGTAGGGACATGTGCTCTCGCCGACATGCTTCCGATGAATAACGTCGTTGGTCTCATTGTCATTCTGCCTAATACTGCGGAAATCACACAGAGCCAGAGGCCAATTATCATCGGGTCCTTCGGTCACTCTCCACGCACTGTTTCAGAGTCTAGTAAGCACACTGTGCATCACGCTTTCCAAAAACCTGCATAGAGGGAGATGGTGCGGAGATAGATGCGGCCAGCGCTCACTTGATGATGGACATGTGCTTCGACCGAAGAGGACTTGGCGTCGAGGTATTCTCGAAGAGAGGTTCTGGCACAACTGGGAGTGAAGCCCGTTTCCGTCGCTTTGCATCTAGCGTGACATCGGTCAGCCGAGCACTGTGCATAAAAGATTGAATCAGCAAAGCGAGGCTCGCATGTAGCCCTCCCCCAAAAGTCCGCCCGTCGTTTTCGCCGCTGCAGTTTTCCGTCAGTACAAGGAGTACCTGCCAGCCAATAGGTTCCGTGCTTGCACCTCGGGTAATCTACTAGTTGGGCAAATATATGCACATGACAGAAATGAGGAAAGGCCTGACGAAAATGGAGGAGCATCTCGGGAAAATAGTGTTCCTCGACTTTCGATGCATCATTGAACTCGGATGAGGTCAGACGAGTTTCCCAACAACAGAACTGGAAGTCCTGAATGCAAAGATGGAAGGTATCCATGAAAACCCGCGCTTTAATAACGGTTACGGGATGCTGTATGTATCTGTGGTTGGTCTTCTCGATATCGAGGCCGGCCGGATCGAGAGTGATCATGTAGGGCTTTGTTTTGCTGTATAGCTTCAGACGTTCGAGAAACCAGAACTTGGTCTGACATTCGGCCGCTCCAATAGCAAGCGGTCTGTTGTCGTCGGACAAGCCCAGGCAATCCATGGCGGAGGTTGGTGCCGAGACCACAATGATCTGGTGTTTTGCCGTCGTTGTTCTGAGCGTGCCTACAAGCCTTTTGCACACGTTTATGCCCTGATTTCAATCTTATAGCCAGCCTGTTCTGAGCATCATCGTTGTGGTTAGCACACAGATGTGGTAACACATTCACAAGCGATTGCCGATTGGAGCATAATCAACGCCTCTAGGAAGCGTACTTACCACCTTAATACTTTGCGCATCTGATGGTTCTGATGCCTGAGAGAGGGATTCAGTACCCTATTAAATATACAGAAGCTATATCTAACGATTCTTTTTCCCAAGTCTTAAAATCCGTGGACTTTCCGCAGATGATAAATCAAGGATAATTACACCTCCTAACGCCATCCTCCCTGAAAATTTCCAAGAAGGGACTCTCGCTTGAGAAGACGAGGAAGCCGTTCCGACAGTCCTTCGTCTCAGTAGTCCATGTAGCCCCTCCACTCTTCCACGCCACCAGGTTGCCATCGTTGCCACCATGGAAGATCATCTCGCCGGCACCAGGCCCATACCGATTCATGGCCCACAGGGCCTGTCCAGTCGAGGAATATACCACCAGGTTGCCGTCGTGTTGGTATTTGAAACAATTGCCGTTTTCGAAACGAAGGAAGGGTTCTTCGCTAGGGCTGACCCGGAAGGTATCCCCCCTGAAAGAAACGGATTGACGGCTTGAGTACACGCCATTCCCGAACTTGATCTGCTTCGCATCTTCGACCGCTCTGGACCTTTCATGGTCGTAATACTCTTTGGCTGTCTCCATTTGTCTCCTCGCCGAGGCTTTGACTTCCTCAAGCTCTCTATTCTCCTCATCCTTAAGTTGTTGTACCTCTTTCCTGGCTTGGTCACGCTCTTCTCTAGCGGCATTGATGGCAGCATCCGTAGCGATGGCATCAGTGTCGTAGACAGGAGCGGCATCTGCCACCGTTGTAGACAGCTTTGTCGAATTTGAGTCTCCCCAGATAATACCCAACCTCAAAATACCTCCGTTGGTCTCGTCCATGGAGATTCGACCGAAGAAGCCTTTGAAAGTGCCCCGGCTAAAAGCAGAGTCAAGGAAAATCGTTTTGACTTGCTCGTATTCGACGCCGTCTTTTCGGACACGGCCACCAGTAAGGACCTCGTTCTTAACGGCTTGACCAAGAAGTCTTCGTCCGCGGTTGCTATACATACAAACTGGGAGAACTCGCACGGCCTCACCTACCGAGGCGTTGCCTCTCACAGTTGGCACGCCGGTCTCGATGGCAGCAGACGTGATACATTCACCTGGTTGGAAGTTGCCGAGGATCTTCCGCACGAGGGTTTCCGATGGCTACAGATTTGAAGTCAGTATTGCTGCTCGTCGTAACAATGCACGAGTCAACTTACCAGTCCTTTCCTCAAAATGAGGCCGTTCTCGTACACAAGTTCGACAGATCCAACACACCCCTGTTTTGTGATGCCGATAGTGATGGACTCAGCCTGCCATTCGGGATAGAGGAACTTGAGGTTGTTGAAGAGATTACCCTTGTCCGTCTCGGGTGAGGCTTTGGAGACTTGTAGGTGCTGTCCAATTCCGGGAACCTTCTTGCGGATCTCATCGAAAGAAGTTGTCTCATCCATTGACAAATCCTGATCCATCTGGTACAGCGGCGGCGAATCTTTCTCCAGTTTCTCTTGCTCGTTTTGTTCCCGGGCCAGGTCCTCCTCGGTCTGCGTCTTCGCCATGATCCTCCTTCCCGTGAGTGGGTCAGACTTGGGCTTGAGTGCTTCCGGAACCTTCGTTGTTGGCAGTCGAGTCTCGAAGAGCAAAGGAGCCTGGAAAGGCTCTTCGTAATCTTCGTCGGTTGCGAGTTTGGGATCTTTCTCGATCTGGTCCACTTCGTTGACAATGTACACCATCTGCCTGCGAATGTACTTCCGTGCTTCGCTGAAGCCACACAGAGATCCCTCAAAACGGGTAGTGTCGAGGGCAGCAGTAAGAGCAGCCGCATACCTCTTCGCAGCCACTAAGGCGTTCTGGTCTCCGGAAGCAGCTGCCTGGCCAATTGCCGTGATGGCCTTGGAATTTCTCGGCGTGTTCCCTTGGGTTGAGCTCTCCCCGTCTGTATTTGCCCAGGGCTCAATTTCCAAAGTTTTGCTCTGGATCCGGTAGACATCGTCACCCAATTTCTTGTAAAGTGACTTGTACGACATGAACGCATCCATCAGTACGTTCGTATAGATCTGAGCATTCTCATACTGAAGCGGCGAATATTGTGCGGGTTTCAGTGAGACAAAGCTTCTCAGACTCTCATACTTGGTCAGGATGGCATGAGTCCTCTGCGGACAGTCGGCGACAAGGCTCGGAAAGCGAGCAGCAGCCTGCATGATGCTCTGGATGTTCCATGGCTGCTCCATTGGTTTGATGTGTCCACCACCGCACCAGCTAACTTGGATCGTGGTCTCAGTGTTCATCTCCAGGTTGGTTCTGGCGATCCCGACGTTGGCCTCTGCAGTAATATCCACTGGACCAGCTGTCAGGGCGACCTTTGCTTCAGCTTGAATGTCTAGTAACTTTGCCTTGTTGTGAACCTTCATGCTGGTGATAGCATTGAACTCGCCCCCTTCTTGGAACCCGGAGATAAAGCTGTCTCCGTAAACCTTGTTGAAGTCATCCGAGCCGATGCTCACGGAGCGCATGGGATTGTAGACAAGAGCGTTGACTGTCTGGTTGACGACTTTGACTGAAATGTAGAAGTTGAGGTCGCTCTCTTTGAACTTGTCAGAATCCACGAAGGAACCTCGACCAGAGCCACCAATCTTGGCCATCTTGACTGAGAGAGCTCCGGAGATAGCCATATCGTCCGTGACGTCGCTCAATCTGTCGATGAATCTGCTAGAGTAGGTGACGGTCTGGCTCGGTCCCCTCGCTCCGCTGGCGTCGAAGCTGTACTTTTCCTCGCTAGTGGTAATGCCGTCGAAGCGATCCGCAAACTGGTTCTGGGCTTTGATCTTGTTGAGGTCCTCGAGAGTCAGAGCATCCTTCTTCGCCGCTACAGCCTCGGCGATGGCCTTCTGGGCGGCTGCTCGACGAGCTGCTTCATACCTCCCTCTTCTCTTTGCGGATTTGTCTCTGCTCTTCACGCTCTTCTGCCTGACGCTCTCGCTCTTCCTCCCGGGCCTGGAGCTCGAGTTTTCTCTGATAGGCGCGCTGCTCGGCCATACGTTCTTTCTCTTGCTTCACCATCCCAAGCCTCTCTGCCTTGTTCAGGCGAGCCTTCTCGATCTCGACATCCCTCAGTGGTTTCTGGGCGGAACACATTACAGCAGGCTTAGTGACAGCAGTCGAGATTGGAGCGGCAGTTGCACCTTTTGGTGCCCGGGTTGGAATTCCCTTGACTTGGAACTTGGTGGATGCCGTCTTTGCCCCTGTGGCGGGTTTGGCGTTTTCTCGTTTGTTGCCGACCGACGAGGAGCGAGGTCGAGGCTTGAGATTAGCAGCCTTTTCTGGGGCAGTCGTCGACTTGGCTACGTCCTTGACTTGTGGAGCCTCATCAACGACGGCGTTCTTGCTTGATTCCTCCTCATTGGTCGGCTTGCTGCTCTCCGTGGCTCCGCCTGCCTTTGTGGCCTTTTCATCGCCCTGGGCTGTCTGGGCTTGGTCCTCCTCTGTAACCTCAATGTTTTCAATGGCTTCCTCTTCGTCGATATGCACAGCAGACTCGCTTTCACTGGCCTCGACGTCTGCTGGATCTCCCTCCTTAACGTTCCCAGCATCTTCACCTGCAACCTCAGCTTCTGTATCTTCCGGGGCCTCTGACGCAGTATCCTCTGCCGCATCCGCAGCCGGGGCGTCCTCATTGGTCTTATCAGGAGCGGCATCGCCTCCAGCTGGGGTATTGGAGTCGGTGTTGTCACCCTCTGCCGCTGGCAAGAGTTTGGTAGCGACAGGGCCTTCATTGACGACTTCCTTGATCCTGTCCCAAGCGCTGGGCTTTCCGGAACTCTCTGCTACAATGCGCATGGTAGTGCCATCGTTCGTAATGACATTCTCCGCCCTGTTAGGGTCGGTGACGACAGCATCATCAACACAGATTTGCTGGGTGTAGGAATTGAACCTGAATCTACGTTAGAAATTGTTTGTAGAAGAGCTCTGAGCGCTGGGGATGTCCTACCCTTGCCCAAGCCGCATGGCATTGGTGTAGGGTGCTAAGAGCAGAGCCATTTTGAGATCCTGCTATCTGACTTTGAAAATTGGTAGAAAATTAGGTAGACAAGTGGTCTGCTTACGTGCTGACTGATGAGGCAGAGCAAAATCCATTCACATTCACCTAGGCAGATAGACGTGTCCCTTTAAATATTGATGCGAAGTGGTCACTCCTGTTCAGAGTTGATCCTGGTTCAGGCGTAGGAAGTCGGGCTGGACCGAACATGGCTCTGACCTAGTAAGCTGAGAAGCTGTCAATATGTTGGGGCATGTCACGATGGTGGAGACACAAGTTGAGGACTATTGCAACTAGTGTTGAGAGTTTACTGCCAGTGTCTACTTCCAGAACATGAAGGTGAAGGGGTATTGTGATAACAAAATTGCCGAGGCAGCGGGACCGTACCATCAGGCAGCCTCTCGCCACAACCTCGGGACTGGCCCCGTCCGACCGCGTGGTCTGCCGTCTAGACCTCCTCGTGCAAGGGGGAATGACCAGCTGTGCAAGACCGGGAGCACCTGGATCGTATTCAGCTGTGCAAGGAGATCAACTCAGCTTGTGGAGCCCTTCGATAGTTTCTCTTCCCAGGTGACAGATACCCTCTTCTTGGACTTATCTACGGGTCATAGGCATACATCAAACAGTGGTATACTAGCTCCGCCTTGCGCCTAGACTCTTCGTCCCTAGGCCTCTTTCACTCAACGAAACGTGAGACCTCGGGCCATGTCCAAGGGCATTCTTTGAAGCTCTTCCTAAGCCTCGGAAAGCTCTAGATGTCCAATTTCGAGCTCGCACTTGATCATCTCTGAGGCTTTTGCTTGCTTGTACGATTGCCTTTAACGGGCCGAGGGCACGTCTGGGCGCATGAGCGATGTCGCGAAGAATCCAAGATGATGAGTTCGAAGACTGGCTTCAATTGGACAAAGAAGATGAGAATTGGGTCGCTCGACAAGCCGCTCTGGGCGTACCACTGATCTTGCCGTGGAAGAAAGAAAAGGTCAGGCTAGGAACTTGCTTCCAGTCTCGTTTACAACACGGCGACCCCTGGCTCAAAGAGAATCCTTTCATCTTGTCGGATCTCTACATGATCCCGAAGACCTTGCGAAGCGAATACGGCAGCACTTCTTCCTTCCATTCAGTAAATACGGGTCGCAAATCTGAAACAGGGAACCATCTGAGTCTAGGCTTTGGTGTTGGGGTCGGCCTGCCTTTCTTATGTTCCGCGTCCGTCAAGGGAACATACGACGAGGATGTGAAGAACAACGCTGATGTGAGTCAGCCAACGTCTACTCAAGAGACTTCTTACTGATGTGATGAGCAAAGTCGGACAAGAGCTCCATCCGTGCTAGCGTCCGTAGTGCAACAGTGCAGCTCAAACGCAACCCCAGGCTTTGCCATGAGGCAATGGCAACGCTGAAGTATGGTGGGGGTTATGAAGCTTTCACAGAAAAGTATGGGGACTACTTCGTTTGGGGGTACTGTCTGGGAGGCGATAATGGCTTGCTAGTAAGCAGCTCAAGCTTCTCAAACAAAAAGGTGGGGTCATATGGCATTACCGCTGCAGTTGAAGTCCTGTTGGTCGAGGTCAGCGAGACTTGGACGAAAGACTTTCACAGCTTTGCCGTTGGTAAATCAATGAGACTGCTGGGCTACGATACGTTGAGTGATAGGAGCTGGAACGTAACCACTGCTGAAAATGGTATCGCAGCCTTGGTTGAGGAGGCGAAAGGGATCATTCTAGATTCACAGAATATTCTTGAGAGGACACTGGAAATTCTGGAGGAGCAGAAGATGTCGGATGGGGACGACTTATCCCATGAGCAATGTGAGTTTTTGACAGGCAGTGGGCTGGCAGTCGAGCTCGTCCTTCTGCCCATGTCTGCTCTCAGAGATGTAGCCCGCTGGACAACGGAAGACAATATAATTTAGAAATGAGCCTGATAAGTAGTCAACATAAATACACGGAATTAAACGTGAGACTGACTTGAGCTGAGCAGCATGTTTTGACCAGGTTGCATGATAGTAGCTCCCATCCCGTCGTGAAGATAAATATATCTCAAAGAAGGTGAGGAAGGACGAATTATATTGGATGGTAGACAGAATGCTGCGACGGAAGTGGATGGAGCTAATGGCCAGATGGGAGGGAAGGGAGACTCGGTTTGAATATATTCGCAAGAGAGAAAAGAGAATGGAGGAGAGGCAGTGAGAGGCATTGATTAGACGCACCTAAGCCAAAGACAAGTCTAAAGAAGGAGGAGGAGAATGTCAAGTTCTTACCTTGAAGACCACGGTGAAATTGGTGGCCTGGCCTTGGATGAACAAAATCCCCTTTCTAACCTTAGCAAGGAGATGAGGGTTTTGCTTCAAAAAGTTGGAATAGGACTTTTAGCGAAGACTGAAGCTGATGATGAGGTTCAGAGTGACGAGAAGAAGAGGGTGAGTTAATCAGTGCGAAGCGCGTACCGAAGTTTGACGTTTTCCAGCGAACTTGTATCAGTTACGTTACATAAGCCGTTGTTGAACGTTCGAAACTTCTACGAAAAGGGAAAATTTGCGCTCAGAGGGAGAGCCGCTGTGGCCTGGCTGAATTGGCGATTCCTATCTCCAGGTATTAAGCTCTGTGAACTGCCGTGATAGTAGAATATCCTGTCGGTCACGAATTTCGAACACACCTCAGCGTTTATACGCGGGAGTCCCTTGGGCGTTCGAGGACATCACGGAGACACTAGAGTGGTTTCAGACGGACGATAAGTAGTATAGGATACCTTAAATACCCTCTCGGATGATATAGACGATCTTCAGATATGATATCTGGTCTGTGCCTAAAACATCCGGACAATGTTCCGTCCATCCAGAAGGCAAGGACGTCATTGTAACCAGCAATTACACTCAATCCAAGACCCTCCGCCTGAACACCGTGGTCAGACAAGACAGCGCACCCTCCCAGAAACCCCCACTTGTCGCCAGATGGGCCGATATAAATTCATAGTTGCCGCGCCGATACTCATGGTCTCCTTCTCGGCAAAGCTTCGTCCCTTGCATAAGTACCCAGGCACGTGCCAGGGACATGTATCCAATCGGGTGAAGGCTGAGTCATACGGGCAGTGTGACGGAAATTAAACACTTGTAAATAGCCACTATCGTTTGAAGGTGCTTTTAACACTTTGGCCACCTAGATTTCTTGATCATCATTATCAATAAAAACCACATTGCGTACACACTCCGCGTCAACCACGATGGCTTCGAAAGCAGCAACATCCGAGCCGCAGCCGCTGATCAACCACAACCCTGAACTTCAGACGTACTATCAATCTCTGGAGTCACGCATCGGCTATCGCTTTGTCTTGGGCGGCACGCGCCACTTTGGATACTGGGAGAAGGACACATGGTGGCCCTTCCCTCTAACGCCTCGCCTGCGCAAGATGGAAGAGATGATGTGCAAACGTCTGGATTTGCCAGACGGCTCACTCGTCCTTGACGCTGGATGCGGCATCGCCCACGTGGCTCGATACATGGCCCAGCACGGTCTCCGCGTGACTGGAATTGATGTGGTAGAACACCATGTTGTCAAGGCGCAGAAAACCGTCAAACAGAGTCATCTCGAGGACAGAGTTACGGTTCAGAGGATGGATTACCATCACCTTGAGCACATTCCCAGTGCTTCGCACGACGGCGTATACACGATGGAGACATTGGTGCACGCCACAGATACCAAGCAGGTACTTGCCGGCTTCTTTCGGATTCTCAAGTCGGGCGGCTGTTATGTCGGGCACGAGTACGAAGTTAAGGTCAACTCCGCCTCGGAGACGGGCAATTTGGCCGGGGATGTGTCCTATACCGTCGACCTGAGCGCCATGCCCCTCGGGCCAATGAAACAAGGGACCCTGAAGCGTACGCTTGAGGAGGTCGGCTTCGTCGACGTGGAGATTTATGACTACACAGAGAATGTCATGCCCATGCTCAGGCTGTTCTACCTGATGGCCATTGTCCCATATTTTATTATCAAGTTACTCTGGTTGGACAAGTTCTTCGTTAATACGGTCGCGGGTGCTGGTGGTTACAGGGGCCGACACCTCTGGAACTACGTCTCGGTGAAAGCTACGAAACCTGAAGGCCCCCTTCAATTGCCGAAGAAATGATGGACGGTTGTGCTACGGTAACATCTCATGATACCCGAGGCCTGGAATTGATAGGCACAAATTAGGAGAGCGCATCTGGCAGAAATCTTGCAGTTGTATTGAAAGACAGACCACTAGTAAGAAATGCAGGTAAAGCACACACTCGATAACTGTCTGACATCAGTGTCTATCAGACACCTCACCTGTCCGGCATCAGCGTATTGCTGACCACCGATACTCGCAGACTCAAGCCACTTGAGAGCGTCACGTCGTCCAGAGCGGAAGTTATTGTAACAGCCATCCTGTTTTGCCCCTTAAGTCACCGCGCCTAAGGTTGCTACGTGAGCCAAGCGCCCCCCAGCTGTGGGCATTGGAGGAAGCGGCCCGATGGTGTGCGGCAACCTCTTCGGCTTCGCAAGTAAAATAGGACTCGTTTGCTGGATGAAATTGGGTTATCCACGGGTCCGTAATCGAATTTAGTTGTCTCCCGTCGTACTCGGCAGTCGATAGTCGTCAAGTCGAGCAGGCCGCCATTTTGAGGCAGTTAGGACAATATATAAAGCAACCTACAGGATGGGTAAGCTAGGTACCTCCACGACCCTGTCAGCACCATATGTATACATATAAACACTCGACATTTATTAATTACCTACAACCTCTATGCAATCGGCGACAACAGTATATATACTTTCAACATCGCCCTCTCTATCAGTACTAATCTCGATTCCATCGGCCTCTGCTTGCGCTCGTCGTATATTATAATAGTTCGCAAACTTAGTATTTAGATCCAAATCAACCTTTCCTCGTTTCGACGGCCTTATAGATCCAATCTGAGCTTCTAGTTGTTGGATACGTCGTGTTTCTCCTCAAGCTCACTATTCTTCTCATCGAAGCTTTTATTTAGCTTTTAGAAGAGAAGGACGTTGTGTTGACGATGAAGCTTTCAGACGGCTGAAAAGGCTGAGTTGGTTTTGTAAATCTGAAGCTTTTTTCGGCATAGCCCAAATAATTTGAGAATCAATTTTCAATCGTCGAGATAAACGAAAAGGCTGATCCAACTAGATAACTAGTTGTTTTGGTGTAATTGGAACTGAATGCTGATTACTAATAATAAAACAGCTCATAAGAGGCTTTGCTGAAGAGACAGGCTAAACTTACCTCAGCGTTTCCCTCCAAATGTTGTTCGTTCTATCATTGTCGGCTTTGCTGTAGGAGGAAAACCTGCATTGCACCAAGCAACCCTGGGCGGGCAAGGCATCAAGTCGTAGTAATCGCCTATAGAGCACATGATCGCAGCATCTGCTGTGCCAGTAACGGGGAAGATTTGCCTGATGTTCTGATGGAGGTTATCCTAGTAGCCTGGACTTTGTCTCTAGAAAAACTTCTGGATGTCAGTCAGCGTCGAAGACGATCTGGTAATGAGATGCAACTTGACCACAAGGCACATTTCGACGTAGGCACAAGCACGTACGACGGCGTATCATTTATTCTATCTTTCGAACGTGACATGTTCCAGGCTCCATCAATTGGCCGTTCAATCTGGAATAGCGTGCGCAGTGGCACTGTAGCCTCCTTCTGCATTTGACACTGAGCAGCTGGTCCTGGACGTTTGGAGGTCACTAGGTCATTCAATAGTCGCCTTGTGCAAGATGCTCTGTGTGTCTGTGAGGGCAAAAGCTGCTGCTTGCTGTCGGCGGAAGATCAAGCAAAGTCGGGCAGGTTTGTTGGTGGCTCTGCGACAGGGTTCTACCTAGGCACTAGGTATTCGACCTGTGAATGTTCCTCTCTACGACTGATTATGATCCAGACACCGCTCAGCTACATCATAGCTTCTTATGATAAGCACCTGGCCTGAGCACACATGATGAATCACATGTAAGTCGACCTTCGTCTTACTTGGGGTAAGAGGAGGCACCATGATGATGTCTGCGCTCCGTACGCCAGTTTGGTGGTATCATTGGCAGGAATTGTCTATTACTGCTCTCACAGTTGTCCCACACCTCTATGCCCTTCCTATCGCCTTGAGAAGGAGGACTTGGTCTTTTTCTGAACCTTGGCAGGTGGTGCAGCTTCGGCCTCACTCTCGTCCTCCTCCGCTGAGTCGTCCTCAATATCGTCATGGTCGACCTCGTCCTCATCCAAGGCTTCCTCTGCCAAGTCATCCACATCCATGTCGTCTTGATCCTCGTCATCCGAATCTTCGTCCGAGTCAGAGGCAAATCCGTTTGCGACAGGGAGATCGTCATCATCGTCTTCTCTCCGCCGCGAGACGCTGTTCGGCAGCGACTCGTCTTCCTGGCCCTCCACGTAGACAATCCCCTCCTCTCCTTCGTCCTCCTCGTCACTGCTATCAACAGCAGCGGCGCCCCGAGTCTTGTTTCCCCGGCGCAGCGTCATCTGCGCCTCCAACATATCCAACTTGCCCTTCAGCGCCAATAGACTGTTCAAGCCCCTTGACCTCTCCTCAAGGACCCGGTTCAGCTCTGCCAGCCGTCTTTGTATCTCCGGCTGCGTGGCTAGCGCGCCACCGTGCGCAATCAGCGTCCACTGCACGAAGGACATGAGGTTGTGCGCGCGGCCGGGTCTCCTGTGCAGCCGTGATGCAAGCTGCGTGAGGAGTGCGCCGGCAAGACTGGAGTCGAGCCGCTGGATGGTGTTGCGGATGACAGTTGTGTCCGAGATCTGCAGACAAGACTCGAGCAGGTCTGCGTCGTCGGTACGCAGAGCCTGTGCCAAGACGGTACCGAGCGAGGTAGCGGAGGGCGCGGATATCTGACGGGGCGGGAGGGTCGTGAGTGCGCTGCTCGGTTGGTTATTGGAGCCTTGGAGGGCGGCGGCGACGTCGACGGTCTCGTGGTTGCGGATGAGGTCGCCGAAAGTAGGTTCTGCGTCGTCGTCATCGTCGTCGTATTCTTCTTTCATCTCGGTGCCTGTGTCTTTGCCGTTCGACTGTGATTGAATCTGGACAGTTGCCGTGGGTTGCTGCGCCGTTTGGTCATCATCATCGACGTCGGACCGGTCCTCGTAGTTGCTCTCCGAGTCGCTGGAGATCTCAATGGGCTCGGCGTGTTTCGCAGAAGAGGGTTGGGAGTAACCTGAGACTGAGACAGCAGTCCTGCTCTCATCTAATAATGTTGCATTGTGCTGTTTGGCACCATGTTGCACAGGCTTCGCGACCGTTGCCAGCTTCCTCTTGGTCGCCATCTGGACGTATTCTGGCAGGAGGGAGGGGGAAGAGGTAGAGGTGGTTGCGTCGGTTGGGCAACGATCAAAGCAGCCGACGCAATCAGTGGATTGGAAAGATCGGACAGAGCGGGAGCCAGAGGGGAGGTTGTGGTGTGAGAACCTGGGCGAGTTGAGGTGCAGTGTGGTGAAGTGCAGAGGCTGACGAGGAACTTTTCTGGAACTTTTTTTTTTTTCTGCCGTTCTGGATTTTAGCACCAACTTCCCTGGGCACTGAGACCCAGGTGGCCCGAGCGCTGAGAACCCCTGATCAGTTGGCCCTGCTGGACCCGGTTGGCCCTGTATTTGGTACCGTAGTACTGGTAGATTTGTATGGAGTACTTGGTACGGAAGTATGGTACTGCATCAGATCTTCACATGCAGGTATGGATGGATATGGACTTGTAGAGTTCATTGTCTCCTGGGATGACCACTCTCAGAGCCCTGTGCTACTAGTCTAGGGCTGGTAAAAACCTTAAGTATGTACAGTACAACCTAAGAATACTGACGCTACCCTGCAAAGTACCAAGTATATCTGAGAACTTGCCTGGGGACTCTGAGGGCGAATAATAAGAGCAGTCAACAGGTCTCTACAAGGACCTATGTATTTTACACTTA
This sequence comes from Endothia cerciana, assembly GCA_026119935.1. Taxonomy (NCBI): domain Eukaryota; kingdom Fungi; phylum Ascomycota; class Sordariomycetes; order Diaporthales; family Cryphonectriaceae; genus Endothia; species Endothia cerciana. Next base: position 170,875 of record JALRMH010000053.1, read on the forward strand.
TCTGCTCTGAGTGAGCCCTTTGGCATTATATGCTGTGGTGGTTGCCTCCAAGACGACATTGTATGAATGCCAACAAGAGCCTTCGAGGCGAATATGCCTTCAGCATTCAAGCCTAGGTCATTCCCAAAGCCACGGAGCTTATACCAAAGTCAACCGCCACTCGACCCAGCAGGCAGTACAAATTTGTGCTCTGACTGTACCGGGCTGGCAGAGAAAGAAGAAAACAAAATATATAAAAAGAAGAGAGTTGCACCCTTAGTACGTGTAAAGCGCAGCTGGCTGGCTAGCATGTGCGCCATCGACAGGTGGACAGATGGTGGCAGGAGGTGTTATATCCAATCTGTCCTGAAGAATGACGGCAAGGCATCACTCCATCCTATCAGCTTGAAGACTATTCCTAGATTGAAGCTCGGGAGTGCCTTGCGACGTCTTTGCTGAGGGCTGTCTGCTCCTATCCCGCCTTGGTGCACAATAGTGGTCCTGCCAGCTTATCTCTTATCGTCTAAAATCTCATCAGGCTGTTACTGTTACAATGCTCAGATGTGGTAACTTTGAGTTTACGTTGCCAGCAGCAGCTGGATTCCCGAGTCATTGGTTGAGTTCGCTGGTGTCGGGGATGAGAGTGATGAGGACGAAGTAGGAGAGGTAGGAGGGAGAGAAAGTTTTGAGAGGGTGGTCGGACAGACCTAAGTTGAAGAAAGGTGCTGGAGGATGAGTCGAACTCGTCTTCGAAGAAGCAGCGCTGCAGGGGCTATCCCTTCACTGTCCAAGGCCAGCTCAGATCTATCCAACCAGAAGCATCCACCAGGAGGCAAACCTGGGCGAGCTTGCCGTGGCCTTGGGTGCTCGATTACCCCTCATCCCTTTTCGGGTTAGTACGGCCCTCACGCTAGCTGATTCTGCTGCTGAGATAAATACCATCCGCCCTTCCGACCCTCGCCGAATCCGTTGACTGCGGCCCTCGGGCCCTCCTGGTCTTAAAAAGCTCGGTCTCCTCTGCCCTTCCCAACCCCGGCACTTGACACCACACCCACCGTCCAACCTTTCCAGCACGGCAACACGTTCGTGCCCCGTCGTACCTTTTACACCGCGGTACGTACCTTCAGTTTTCCATCCTCACACCCTCTGATCCCTACTCCTGCATACACTAGCTCTGGACCCTGCCCCTGCTGCACCCAATCCCGACGCTGGACGGGGGCTGGAAAAACCCAGCCACCGTTTTCCGGGGTGGCTAGCGTTCTAGCGAGGGACCCGCCCGCGTCAGTCAAGATCAGTGCACAAGGCTAACCCAAGCTAAAATATTGATCCTTTTGCCTTTTTGCGGCTTTGTTGATTTTCAGCCTTCTTCCCTTCCCTTCCAATCCCGCATTGGGCGCCAAGCTATCACGAGCTTCAACCAACCCACCAACCTTACGGGATCAGCAACCACCCACCACTACCTTTGCCACACTGCCCCCCTGCTATTACCACCACAGACCTTCCCGTGACCTTTTATCAGTCACATCTTCTCCACATAGATCACGGCGAGACTGCTTATCTGCAGATTTTCTCAAAGTCGCAAGCCGCCGTTATTTGTGTCTGGCATCGCATCGCATCGCATCGCATCGCACCGCACCCCATCATTGCGCGCACGCATTCCCCACTTTTTCCTTGCGGCGCGTTGTTCTACTCGATCGATCGCATTCCACCCCTGCCCTGCAATCAGCCCGGCCTCAACCTCGACCTAAGCTTTGTGCAACACGTGCGACTCTAGATTTGATGTCGCAGTACGGAAACTAAAAGGTTCCCCCGACGTTCAGAACTCAATTTATTTCCTCTACGACTCGCGACCAATGGCAGTGATGACCTCACAGCCTGAACCCGCCCCCGCCCCCCTGGACGAGAAATCGCAATCGCTCAACATGGCGGACCCGACCTCGGCTGCGCTTGGCGACGAGCGCAACGGTTTGGAGCTGAATGGGTGAGTCGTAATCTGCCACTTTACCTCCTGCCCACCTCTGTCCCTGTTTGTCGCTCCTACTGCCTCTCTTCTCTTTATGTGGTCTTGTTTGTACAAGATTTCCAGCGCCGCCTCGCCGCCATGCGCGCTGCGTAAACACTTTCCTCCTCCCCCTCTTTTTCTTCTCTCCCGTCGCAAACTGACGCGTCTCGTCCGGCAGCCACGTGTCGCCGCCCGCCGAATCACAACCCGACGCGACGAATGCGACCAGGTCCTCGACCGACAAAGATGCGCCACTCCACAACCAACTGAAGAGCACAGATGCGTCCAACAAGGACGCATTCGCCTCCAACCAGAGCGTCTCAGCCATGACACCTCCAAGCGCCGACAACGTGAGTCTGACTGGTGCGCCTACCAACAGCGCCCCTGCCGAGTCGAATGATACCGACATGGTCGATGCGCCGACCGACTCCGCCAAACCACCCTCGCCACCTGCTGAGCCCGTCGCGGATGCACATGCGGCAGCTGCCGAGAAGCCTGCCGAGCCCGTCCAGGCTGCCGAGCCTTCGCCAAAGCCAGCGCGTTCCCCAGATGCTACCGAGGCTTCTACGAAGGACCGACCGGCCTCTGATGAAGCGGCCGAGCCGAGCACGGGCGCTGAGGGCGGAGACGCTGCACAGGTGATCGACACACAAGCGACCACGTCCAGTGGAGCTCTCCCCAGTGACCTCATGACTCCGACCGTCCCTATGTCGCAAATGGCTCTGGGTGCATCACAAGAGGCTACTGCAGGACCGTCGACGGTCGACACCAGCATGACCGACGCCCCATCCCAAGGCTCCATCAAGGTTGCTCGAGAGCGTGACGAGGACGACGACGAAGAGCCTGCTGCAAAGCGCGCCAGAACGTCCGGAGAGCAAGCTACAGCGGCCGAAGCAGCCGGAGCAGCACCATCCGCCACAGCTGATGCGATGGCTGTGGACAAGCCAGCTGAGGCCGCTACGGCGGATGCAGCTCCGGTGCCGGCGTCCGAGCCTCAGCCTGCGTCCACCGGATCTCCCGTACCGCTGTCAGTGGATGGACGTCCGCGCAAGCTGAACGATCCTGCACTTGACAACAACCCCATCACGACGTACCAGAACAGGGAGATCAGGAAGGTACTGGGACTTGTGAAGAAAACCAAGTCGGGCCAACACTTCAGGCAGCCGGTGCAGGTTCTCTGGCCTACAGTCTGGGATCAGTATCGCCAGCTTATCGCACGCCCCGTGGACATCAGCTTCATAGAGCAGAACCTGCGCGAAGGCAAGTACGACACCATGGGGCAGTTCAGGAGGGACGTTGAGCTTCTGCAGGCGAACGCCACGACTTTCAATGGGGCGGGTCACGATGTCACCAGCTGGGCCAAGAGTACGGTGTCTCAAATCGATGAGCGCTTGGCCGCGATCCCTGCAGAGGAGCCGGCAAAGCCTGTGAGGCAGGAGCCCAAGCAGATGCCCACAAGGCATGCTGAGCCGCGCCATCCACCCCCCCCTAAGAAGGAATCCCGTCCAGCTGCGGCCTCTCCGGTAGAGAAGTCAACCGACTCTCAGATCTATGCTCTCCTGCCTTCTGGCCTTCCAAACATTCGACGCGACAGCACGAAGAATGACGGTGACCGACCCAAGAGACCCATCCATCCCCCAAAGAACAAGGACATTGGATTCCAGCCGAAGACGACAAAGAACAAGAAGAAACCTGAGTTGCGATTCTGCGACGAGGTTATGAAGGACATCATCTCCAACAAGAACTGGGCCAACAACCAATGGTTCATGGAGCCGGTTGATCCTGTGGCTCTCAACATCCCGACGTACCACAGTGTGGTCAAGCAGCCCATGGACTTGGGCACTATGAAGGACAAGCTGCAGAGGGGCGAGTATGAGACAGCGAGAGACTTCAAAGCGGACTTTGGCCTCATAGTTAAGAACTGTGTCAAGTTCAATGGCGAGGATCATGCTGTGACTTTCGCAGCCAAGGAGCTGGAAAAGATCTTCGAGAAGAAGTGGTTGGAGAAAGCCAGCTGGTTGAGCAAGCATGCGCAATCTTCCGCGGCCCCTGCGTCTGCAACAAGTCCACGAGGAGGCGCCAAGGACGAAGACACTGAGGAGGATGAAGCTAGTGATGCAGAGCCACAGGAAGGCTCGGGCCCTGATGTTAAGGAAATCCAACGCTCTATTGATGCCCTGTCCAGCAGGCTCAAGCAGGAACGGGCCGACCTTGACAAGAAGCTGAATTCCAACAACCCAGACAAATCGGCTATCGACATGCACCAGGGCATCATCAACCACCTGCAGAGTCAAATGGTGGACAAGCGCCAGGCCCTCAACAAGGCAACGGAGACGAAGAAGGCCTCCCAGCCAAAGGCCCCGAAGAAGAAGGCAACTGGTGGTGGTGCTGCTTCCGGGGCCAGTGCATCCAAGAAGAGCAGTGGTGCTCAGGCCGGACCCAAGAAGGTGGCCGGTGGCGGTGCCACGGCAAAGAAACCTGTCAAGAAGAAGTTGAATGAGGAGGAGAAGGAGATCGTCAGTGAGGCCATAGCGCGGCTCGAGGCTAATGCCCTTGACAAGGCTATTGCCATCATTAAGAAAGACACTGGCCTCAAGGTGAGCGTGTCCCTGGACTCTTCAGGCCTCCTGTAGCTGTCGACTGACCGGTGAATCAACCTAGGAGACCGAGGACGATGAGCTGGAGCTTGACATGGACCAGCTTAGCGACGATGCGTTGGTCAAGCTGTTTGATCTGGTCATCAAGTCCTTCCCATCCTACAAGGAACAGCTCAAGAAATACGAACCCGTACCCCCTCCCGTCCACAGTTCCACCACCACCAAGCCGACGAAGCCAAAGAAGAATAAACCAATGGGCAAGGCTGAACAGGAGCGCAAGCTCGAGCAGCTGCGCGAGCTCAAGAATTCATATAAGCGCCCCGGAAGTGGAAGCCAGGAGCCCCTGCCCTCAGTTGAGCACAACGATGCGAATCTACCCGGTAATCAACTCGATGATAGTGATGATGCGAGCTCTTCAGAGGAAGAGTAGGGATCTTCCTCTTCAACTGTTTCTGTGGAGGACTGAACTGAACGGGGCCGCAATAAAGCCCTCGCTTGCCTCGGACAGACATGTGGAGGCAACGCTCGGGTGCTATTCATGCTTACGTCGGGTCTCTTTTGCGGCATCAGTCAGATCTTGCTGGGAAACTGCTCCCAACATCAGTTGACGGTTTACCGATAGGAACAGTGGTTTGTTGGGGCTGACCACTGGCCCATGAGCAACAAAGTATCAACTTTCAAATGATACTGGATGGGGCGAGTTTTGACCAGGTTCCAGGCTGGCCCAGGGTTCTCATCTTGGAACCCAAGTCCTGCCATCATCATCAGCCTTACTAGAGTGGGAAATCAGATCCGAGAAGACCCAACGTTGGGGCATCACAGCTCCTCGCCGCAGCTCCAGCTCACGCGTCCCTCCATACCCTGCAGTGGATTAAATCCTGTCTTGATATGTACAATACATGCTGATAGCAGGGGGCTGGCAAATAAACAGCAGATGAGATGCAAAGACCCTTTCTTCTTCGACACATCTGGCAGCACCCTTGACTGGTGAGGTGTCCTGGTGGAGGCAGCATACACGGGGGGAGAAAACAGAAAAAGAAAAAGAAAAAGACAAAAAAAAAAAAAGAGGGAGAGATTAGCCACCTCCTCACAGAAATCCATGAAGATTCACTCACGCTGTTATCCTGTAGTATATTGTGCTGAACACCTCGACGTCAACCTCACCCTCAAATAGTGTACGCACACTCTGTGTGTGTGTGTGTGTGTGTGTGTGTGTGTGTGTGTGTGTGTGTATGTGTGTGTGTGGAGGTCGTCTGGAACACATTCCTGCGATGGAGAGAGGCCCCTACTTCACCTGTCTTTGGGCACTCATAAGAAAGATGGCATAAGAGACAGCAGGCCACCAGATACTAATAACCGGTCGACGCTGGACATATAACTGTGCGCCGTTGCAAGGTTTGGGTGCACGTCCGCGGTCTGAATAAGACCCGACCACGCCGTCTGGTCTGTCAGAACTGACTGCTCAATTAGCCCCGAGCCCGTTCGGCGCAGGAACACCAGATGCGTGGGGGGGAAATGACTGCTCACAGGAACCGTCATACAACAGGCTAGCCTCGTGTCTTCGGGGACGGGCCTAAACCTGATCGGCCCTCGCTGCTGTGGTGATCCCGAACGTCAGTCTCACATAGTATAAAGCCGTGGACCAGCGGCCCTGCTTTAGAGGGGAGACCTTTCCTTACACCCGTTGTCATTGGACGCAAAGGCAATCAATCCTCCGTGGAGTATATCGAGATCAACTCCCCATCCATCCGCCTATGCAGGTTTGAGCATCAGTGACCCCGACCCGAGATCACCCATGCTCGGCCGCCTGCTCTTGACCGTCGACTCCGTCGGCCTCCTCCTCGGGGCCTGGATCGCGGACTACAACCCCGAGTCCCACATCTTCAACGCGCGGTGGCCGCCACATGCGAAGTAAGAGACAGCCCCAGGAGGGGATCCCGATGCCCGGTGATGAGCAAGCGACGGGGGCTGGGCCTGGTGAGGGGGCTAACAGTCTCTCGTCGTTAAACCTCCCAGGTTCCACTGCGGCCAGACGATTGGGCTGAGCACGGCGCTGGGCGCCGCTCCGCTGTTCCTGACCTGGAGGCCGCTCCTGACGAGGATGTCCGCCGAGGTCGCGCGCGACTCGCTCAAGGTGGCGGCGTTCACGGGCAGCGCGTACTGGCTCGCGGGGCTGGCCGCGATCCTGTTCCCCGGGTCGGACGGGCTGGACCCCGGACTTCGGCGGGCCCGGGTTCCCCCAGAGGGCCTATATTTCTTGCACTGGCGGCCTGTGGGCTGGCTGGGTCGTGGCTGGCCAGCCGACGATAATATGTGGTTTTGGGGGGGGGGGGGCGGGGGACTCCTGGGCCTATGGCTGGTGGTGGATGGGGATGGTACGTTACCGAGTAGGAAGTCCGAGGGCGGACGTGGAGGATGGCGCGGGGGCGCCTGGGACTGGCCAGCCGCAGTACTCAGCACTTCGAGGTCCCAGTAGCCTGATCTAGACCTTGATGAATCTCAACTCTTCATCACAGTTTCGAGCTCACCGGCTAATAATTTTGAGATTGAGCAAAACCCACCAGGTGTTAATTTGTTGATCGACAACAGCCATTAGCTCGGACCCCCGCCTCCCTCCCAGTCGCTGCGCCTCGACAGATGCGCAAGCAACGGTACGCAACAGAAGTGGAGCTTTCGCGGTGTGGCGTCTTTTCTGCTGATGATCCTCAGTCAGCCCTGGTCGAGGCGTCGTGGAAGTTGGCCGGCTGCGGACAAGGCGTGTATGCCCATCTTCTTCATCTTCATCCCAAGAAGCTTGGCCTGGCCTGGCCGCCTGCTGCCGTGGCTTCCTCTCCACCAGCTCGATGGTGTGGTCGTGGTGCCGCTGCTTGATACCACGACATTGGTCACGAGGCAGCATACCGTCTCGAGCCCTGGACCTTCTTCAGTCTCATCTATACAATATGGGGATGTGGGGTGGGTGGCAAGAGGTCAAGCATCCAGAGCCCGGGTTATATTGCGAGATGCATGGACGCAGTCCACATCTGGGCAATGCTGGGCCTGCTGGTTGTCACAGACTCCCCCTGAGTCCTGGGCATGTACTGGACCTGACCAGTGAATGCCGCCCATGGCGGATAGGGGACCCACAAGATGACGACGCTCATGCGGTGTCATCTCGTCGCTGATACCCACCGCCCGGCCCTTGCGCGCCCGCCAACAAGCCCCCAACACAGCAGCAACCAACATGACTAAGGCCCCTGGTCTTGGTTGGTTAGCCTTCTCTGCCTCTATCCTCTCACCCTCTCCGGCAAACCCCAGCCCGAGCCTCGTCTCTTGCCTGTGCTTGTACCTGCTTGCCCCGCCGACCTTTTCTCGAACAGGGGCCGGAAGTGGCCTGGCTCCGGGCTTTGCGGGAGTCCCCCTTCCCTTGCCCATGCTCTCGTTATTCTGAGTGTACATCGCCAGGTGGCCCGCTCAGGTCTCTTAGATCTGACATTACTCGCCTCTCCCAAAAACTTTCTCCTTTTCCTGCCATCTCCTTACGGGCACTAGCCTTTAGCCAGTCCTCTCCGTCGCATCACACGGCCGCGTGGCCCTCCATTTGATCACGGCGGCCCCGTCTGCATTCCGGCCACATATTCGTCCATTGCCTCCTCTGTCAGGCGGGCACGCGACACTCACTCACACCTCTCGGGGCGCGACGCACGCCAAGCTCTTGGCGACTGTCCCGAACCCACTGCACCGGTACTCCTTGGCAACCGATGCAGCACGCGCCACGGCCGACTCCCTAGCGACTTTGAGACCGATGCCTTTGTCGCCTCCGGAATCGTGACGAGAGTGTTTATCTGGACCTCTGAACCAGGTCGGTGAAACGGCCCAGACCAGGCCAGAAGGGCCCACGGCCACAAGAGGGTGTGTGTTTGCCTTTCATCTGGTCCACGGGTCGCAAGCGCAGCCTGCGTCTCGTTTCTCCTTTGTACTATATTCTCGCCGTACTCGGACCAGATGCTGAAGCCACAGAAGGGGGACGCCATGGCCGCCAGTTTAGCAGACAGCGCCCGGAGCAGCGTGTGCTTCCAGTCGCTGATGGGCTTCTTCTTCAACAAGGGTGTCAGGGGAGGCCCGCGCGTGTTGCTGAACCTGGCCGCCGTGCTGTTTGGCCTGTTCGTCTTCATCAAGCTCTTGCCGCAGCGCATGACCCAGAGCGCCCTCTCATCAATACCGATATCTTGGTCCTCGCTGAGCGGTCAGCCTGATGACGGCAGCGTGCCTGGGGGGGTGAGGATAGTCGTCTTTGGCGAGATTGACATCGGGACGCCGGTCGGTGCAGACGAGGAGATCGAGGGCTCACAGACATGGACACAGGCTCTGTGTGATCAAGTAAGCCACCAGTTCCTTGGACGTCGACTGTGTACTGGCAGGGGGCGCCGCGGAACCTCATCTTATTAACGATTCTATAGCTCTCGTGTAGCAACCACATCTCTATGGTACCCCCGCCGGACGTGGCTTCATTCTCCGTCAGCTCCAACGAACTGTACGCCCAGGGTGTCGAGAAGGTCCTCAACGAGACTGGGGACAAGGACGGCCCCGGCCAGGACTACTCATACCTCTCGACATACTATCCGCCGCAGTGGAAGTCCTCTGACCTGAAGGAGCAGATTGACAGTTTTCTCGCCATGCCGAAGCCGCAGAACACCCCCGGCGAGACGCTCTGGGTCTTCTCCTTCGGTCTATGGGATGTGTTCTCACTGTCGGCTTTGCCCATCGGCATTGCCAAGGAGTCTGTTGGAAGCATGACCAAGGACATCTTCGAGCAGATCGAGCGGCTGCACAGCGCAGCGAGGGACCCCAACTCGATTGCCTACTCCGATATCAACAGCGCCGTCCCAAGCCCGGTTGAGACTCCTGAGGCTGCAGAAGAGGCGCCCGCTGGAGATCAGCTGGAAGCAAGAGATGAGGCTCCGGTCGAGAGCCAGCCGGCCGCGCAAGATGTCACAGGCGTCGGCAGTTCCTTCAAGATCCTTATCCCGAGGATAATGGATCCATCCGTGTTGCCCGGGTGGCGCGACGTCCGGCCCCAGCTTCCCGTCGCACACTCCAAGGCCGAACAGATGCGGAACTCGGCCGCACTGACCAACTCCTGGAACGACGGTATCGTCAAGGGACTCGGCGACTGGGTCAAGAAGGACGACGCGAAAAAGGAAGGGGAGGACAAGAACCAAGAGTTCTACTTCGATGAGGCCGCGCCCGGAACCCCCAGCGGGCTGACCCGCGACGGATACGCCTACAACCTCGCCGACTTCGTGATCAACCAGATCCTCGAGCGGCAGATGCTCAACGCCCACCTCACCGACGGCAACGGCCACGGCACCGGCGAGCTGGAGGATGGCTACCGCGACGTGAGCAACGCCTGCCTGCAGCCTGTCAGCAGGGTCGCCCTGGCGGTGTCCCTGGAGAGCGACGTCACCCTTAACATCCCCAACCTGAAGATCGAGAACGACAAGCAGGTGCCGACCAAGCCGACGCCCATGGCCGCCGTGAAGCGTGACGAGACCGAAAGGAAGATGGGGCTGGCGTATATGAACACCGCGAGGGTGTGCGAGATCCCCGGCGATCACCTGTTCTTCACGCCGTTCGCGCTGTCACAGAAGGCCATCCAGGAGGTCGCGGCCGAGACGGCACAGATGATCCGGAACGGGGAGTCGGTGCGGGCCAAGCTGAACTCGTGAGGGACGACTGCGTTGGCATTGAAATGGCTGGCTGGCGCCTGGCATGGTGGCCCCTTCTGTATATTATGACTACGCATTTTGCATTGGTCGGTGTTGGGCGTTTCTGGCTCGGGCTTCAATCTTTTATCTCGGTCCACTGCACAAGTTCGGTGCCATCCATGCTCACGGTTTTTACTTTTGTCTGCAACCCCCCCACCCCCCCTGGCCAGTGCACGAGGTCATCTCCCGCCGACGTGTTCCGAAATACCGAATCTTTTGCGCCCTCAAGCTATCCTATGCAATATTTCAATCTGAAGGCGGCTATGCAAGGAGACAGAAACGCCATTATTCCTCAACTGAGGCTTCAGCTCCCACCCTCTGAGCATTGGTCACGTGGATTCATATATGCGTTGCAGCCCAATGTCGCACAGCAATCTCTACAAATGCTTATGCTCCGCCGCCTCTCCTTGGTGAGACATTTCCCCTCTCGTCTCCTGTGACCCTCTGCTCTGACTGCGCACGAAAGCTCCCGGCCTGCTCGAGTCCTCCACCTTGTCGTGGATATGGATCTAAATTCAAGCTGGCTCACGATGAGACGCTCGGAGGTTGCGTCCCTGGCTCGCGGGGAGCAGCTGCTCACTTATGTGTATCAGCCGCTGGAACCCGGCCACATCAGGGTTTTCGATCTTCTGAGCCTGCCTGGTCAGGAGCTGCAATGTCGACTCAAGACCGTCGAACTCCATCCCCGGACAGCGTCCGACGACGACGACGACGACGACGACGACGACGACGACAACAACGAGAGCACTCGTTCATCCCACATGTTGGAAGAGGATACGGCATACGGCAACGTGGAATACGCGGCACTGAGCTATGTCTGGGGCCCTCCGACGAAACCATACTCCATGGGAGTCGTCAACGAGGGAGGACAAAGCATCGGCCGCATTCCCCTGACGGCCAACTTGCACCATGCGCTTCAATACTTGCGCGACTCTCCCTACATCGAGACGAAAACTTTCTGGGTCGACCAAATCTGCATCAACCAGAGCGACAACACCGAGAAGAACCACCAGGTATCCCAGATGAAGGCGATCTACGAGGCTGCCGCCGAGGTTCTCACCTACCTAGGCCCCGAGGAACCAGGTGACGAGGAGGCTATCCTGATACTCGAGAAGATATTCCGGTGGTATCAGGAAAAGCTGAATGGGCAGCCGGACGACTCTGAGTCGGAGGAGCTCCGCAAAAGGCTGCGAAGCCAATACGTTGAACCCATCTCGCACTGGCAGGAATACGGGGAAGGGAAAGACCCGCCTTCCGAGTTCCGCTTTGCTTGGACGGATGAAGACCTAATGGCCTACCAACACCTCAATCGAGTTCTTAGTTCCACCGGGTGGCTAACCAGACTTTGGCTCGTTCCGGAGAACATGGCCAATCTCTGCACTGGCTTTATGCGCGGGCCTCGCCATATCCCATGGGAACATGTTGGTCTGTGTACCGCGTTCTCCATGGTTGGGATTCTTCCCGAACTCGACTCTATAAATCTGCTTTCAGTATGCGGGCTGCATGAGTTTCGGGTCTGCCGGAACAGGGCCGACTCCGCCAGCTTGCTTGAGCTGATGTGGAACTACAGAAACTCGGTGTGCTGGGATCCCCGAGACAAGATATACGCGCTTCTAGGTATAGCTGATGATACCGAAGAGCTGGGGATCCTTCCAGAGTACGAGAAGTGTCCTGCACAGGTGTTCACCAACATGGCCGTGAGCTATCTCCAGAAACACCGGGAAGCACGTTCACATCGCGGGATTGAAGTAGTGCTGCATCGCGTTGGACAGGAGCCACCGCTCGACCCGTCGTTTCCGAGCTGGGTCCCGGAATTCACATCCTACCTCTTGGAGGCATCCTGGAGGTCTGATGAGGCGAACGCTGCCAGCGGACGCCTTCCGCTACACGAGGGATCCATATCCTTCGAGTCGACCCCAACAATCGAAAATGGCATCCTTGTCGTGAAGGGCCTACGACTCAGGACATTGAGAGAATGTCTGGGGAGTTTTCTATTCTCCCTTGGCGACAGTCTGTCCATGTTTGAATTAGATCACATCATTGCTACCTTGGACGGAGCCAGTGCCCGGCTCGGTGACAGCGACGACGCCTGCGCCTTGCTATGCCGGACACTGCTTATGGACCCGGAATGGCCATCACACTCCGACACGGGGACTCAGGACGCCGCACAGGCCTTTCGTGATGTAAGGCAGGTCCTGAGGCTCGCAAAAGGCGGTCTCCGATCCAAAAGCCGGACTACCCGTGGGGAGCTCTTCCTTCCTGTCCAGGACCCACAAGTCCCCGAATCAGCCTCACATATGATTCAGGAGAGCCAGGCATTGTTTGGCAGAGCGCTATGGTTCCTGGAGGACGGCAGCTTGGTCCTTGCTCCAGATACGACCCAGCCCGGCGACGTTCCTATCATCCTTTACGGGGGCAGATACGTATATTTCCTACGTCCATCTGGCGAAACGTACCAGTACATGGGCTGGGGCTACGTCCATGGTCTCATGAAGGGTGAAGTGTTTCAGGTCGAAGGCTGGCAGGATAGGGTTGAGACGTTCAGGCTGGGATAAGCGAACGGCGGTGGATCGGACTGTGATTAGCTACAGGTAAGCTCATCCCTACTCCCGTCCTCTGTCCATCTTGAAGAGAAGCCCGCCAGGGGGGCGGGGGCAAATTATAGCAGGCCTATTGACAACCGCTGCTCTATCAGGATCGAGACACAGGAGACACAATATAGCTAGCATTGCTTCGGCAAGTGGAGAGGTAGTTGCACGATGGTTTCTTGGTCCGACTATGTTGGCAAAAGAGTGCGCATGCAGCTTTGATTCCCTTCGTATACCGAACTAGTTACGGAAACGCTCTCTCAATATATAACTACCGCGAAATTCCTGGTTGATGCTCGAGTTAGCCGAGCCTGACCTGTTGCGAGTTGGCGAAAACGAAGCTATTGCTACTGGCATAGCGCCATATATCGGTCTGTCCGGCGTGGGTCTGATAACCAACAGACTAGACTACGCCTCCTCCCTCGAGCCCAGTATGGTCAGATTTCTGGATCAACCACTAATAGACCTGGACTGCTCCCGCAGTTGCTACTTACGTGGAAGACGTCAGCTCCATGCGGTGGCCAACTCCGGCACCCCGGAAGCGGTGAAGAAGTTGACAGTTCGCCACTGTCCATGCTACGCCTGGTTAATGGGCATGGATCTAAGCTGAGGCTAGGTGGGTTTTGCGCCGGCCCGCCGGGTCGATGCTGGGTTCCCGAAAAGCATAAAATGCTGTCACCGAGACACCAGCTTTGGGAGGCGTGAGCGCTAATTAGTATCTCGCGCGCGACTCTACTGCGACGATCAGAAGATTCGACCGGATATTCCGGGGAAGGTCCAGAAGCCTGAGACCAGGTTTCACGCATCACATCTAGGGCATAAAACAAGACTGGACGAGCAGAGCATCACAGGTGGGAAACCCAACCTCTGTGGGGATTGTTCAAGGAGATCTTGACTGCCAAGAGGTCGATGCACAGGAGATTCATCACATAAGATTTTGCGGATCTTCAGAAGGAGATACTCAGAGTAGGACCGCATAATATCTCTGTGGGACCCATATCCACCTCCGCGAACATCTCCGCTATCTACATGGCTGTGTAGTGCTACGTAATTGGTGTTACTACATAGTTCTATCACCAGTGATTGTCTTTGGTACCCCTTGTCATGTATTGTAGCAGTGTGACTTGAAATCCGTTCTCTGAAGCGACCTAGTCTCTGTCCTATTCAGGCCGACCAGTAGCCACTCATCTTTGGTGTTCAAAACAGACAATACTGATCTAGGATAGTCCTTGGCCTTTCAATCTAGGGAAGGAAAGGCTACGGACCGGTGTTGTTGTGGTCACGCGGACCGCATTATGCTCACGAAGCGCCGGCTTGGAAGTTAGACCACACCTCCTGTACGCCAATAGTTGTCTCAAGGATCGCGATTGGCTCCGAGGCTGTAGTACTTGTGTAGAAACTACACACTGTTTCCCTTGCTCTGTAACTTGAGTAGCAAGTGACGGATCTCGAGCCGACACACATGTTAGGCCACAGGATCTTTTTCCCATGAGAATCACTGCCCAGAGAGCCACCGGCTCACCGCAGTCGACGATGGCATGCCTGATGCATGCCTGGATCATAGTCTGGATCATGCCCAAAAGAGGAAAATGCTCTCAATCTTGCCCGACCACCGACAAGTATAAATATGGGCTGGCATTCCCGCAGAATATCTATCCTCTTCAGCCGTCTCAACACTACCGGCCGCTTCTACGAACACAAGCACCAAAATCCAGAAACCAAGTTCAGCTCTCGGACGACCCAATCATTCAAAATGAGGCTGTACGCTATCATCTCAGCCGTTCTCTTCGCTAGCATGGCCACTGCTTGCCGGGGGAACGGGAACACGTGCAATCCCGCTATCCCAGGCTCTCGGTGCTGCTTGGGACACCACCATGTGAATGGCATTTGCGTCAAGAACTAGTAAGGCTACAACGAAGTCCTCCTAGAGGTACTACTGATGTGCTAACTTTCATACGGGGTCTTCGTAACAACAAGCCAGAAAGGGGTTGAGGCAATATTTGCGAGCCCTTGACCGTTGTATGGAGTTCCCTCTTGCGCGAGAGAGGGTTTTCAGCTCGGCCGGCCGAGGGTGGATGGCTCAGGTACTGTAGTGCTCTGCGGGGAGACGTCTTGAGGACTACCTAGGTAGCCATACAGACGCTCGTGACTGATACTCCGCTTCCTGTTCAATACTTGATGTGCATGCCAAATAGTGTCCCACGGTGTGGATCTGATGTTGACATCCTGTATGGGCTATTCACTCGTGATATCGAGGTGTACACAAATCATTACCGCTATTCTACATGTCTATAGAAACCCCGGGTCGACGCCAGTGCCCCTTGTCAGCAGCATTATCGAGGCCTCGAAATGTGGACAACGCCGGCAGCCCTCAGGGAATCCAAAGACCAGCGGCGCTGCCATTCAACCCGAGATCACTCACTCTAATCTCCTTACTCTGATACTGCCTTTCCAGATCCGGCTCTAAGACCTCCAGAGGTACCTGGACGCCCTTCTTATATGGTGTCCCAAAATAATTCGCTCCCTCATGTCGCTCGTACCCGCTCTTATCGCTTCGTCGCTCGCGATTCCTCAGATCCTGCGCTGGCCATGACTTGCTCGGCTCGCGGTCCGGGTCCGCGTCCGCATCCGGGAAGCCGGCAAAGCCTCCGCTCTTGTCGCCCTTCAGCTGTAGCCTGACGCCCTGCACGCTCTCGCGGCTCGGGTCACGGTCTGCAAAGTTGTGTGGCACGAACATGACGCTCGACGCGCTGGTGTGCATGAGCGTGTTGGGGATGTCTCCCGAGTGCGGGACGTGGTGGCTGCCCACGTTGAAGTAGACGACCAGGTCGCCATCATACCCGTCATCATGCTCAAGGCTCTCGGAGTCCACAAGCCTGGTGAAGTCGATGATAGGATGGTGCGCGTCCAGGTAGTTGAGCGGGTCGGCGCCACGCGGCTCCTCATCCTTCTGCCTGACGACCCAGACGTCCTTCTCCGCCCACCTCGCACTGTTGCCGAGCGACGTCGAGTTGGCGATCGTCAGATGGGGTGTGTTGCCCATTCCGGTGCCGGACACAATGCGGTAGCCTCGCCTCTCGCCCCAGGCATTCTTGCTGTCGGACGAATAGACGATGTAGAACTCGCCCGAGTTCTTGGGCCAATCGAGACCGGTCTCTCGGGCCACTGGATACTCCTTCAAATGCATTGTGTTCCGTTCCTTGACGTAGGGCTGGTCCCAGGGATAGCTAATAACGGTGGGCTCGACTGCCAGGCGGACCATGTCGTTGGCCTCGCCTGCGACGTCGAGATCCGCCTTGAAGCTTATGACGTGGTCATGAAGAGACGAAGAAAGCGCGTTGTGGACTCGGTGGCCGTACTCATCCTCGTTCTTGAAAGGATTGCTCGCAAAGAACGCACCGTAGATATAGCCCGAGGCCCGAACCTTGACCTCTATCGCCCCGTCCAGGTAGAAGTTGTAATCTATAGTGTAGTCGTAATTCCCAACGGTCGATACGGAGCGGAGCGTCAAGAAGGTGTTCCTTGAAACCGTGACAGAGTGTTGTGCCGTGTGGCGGGAGAGAAGGTGGTCAGAAGTGAACTCGAAGATGCAGATGTTGTTCGGCAGCCCCTCCGTCCTGCCGCTGCGATGGAGCTCGGAGCCCAGATAGTCTGCATATGCCGGGCAGTCGTAGCCAGGAACCAGCTCAAAGGCATTAGTGCCCATGCCGAAGAAAGTATCCAGAAACTCCTGACCACCTGCCATCGGGTCATCGCCGGCGTAGTGGGCCAGAGCCTCTTGGAGGCTGAGCTCGTACATCACGCGCTCCCCCTTGAGGCGGATGTCGAAGAGGCTAACGCCAGCAGCTTGGGTGCTGGTGAAATAGAACTCAAACCCAAACCATGACACGAACCGCTCAGCCTTGTCCAGCCTGTACCGAGGCCCGAGGGGCTGAATCGAGACAGGCGGGGGGAGTTCACGGCCGGCAGGGTCAGCATCGAAATCCTCGGTATCTGTCCAGGGGCCATCGACATTCGGCTCCGTTCTCAGGAAGCCACTGCCAGGGTCCTTCATCGCCCTGCGCAGGTGGTCCACATCGTCGAATATCTGGCCGTTATACCACCACTCCCCGACTTCCCACTGACGGATCTCCCTGCTGGCGTCGACTCTGGCATAGATGCCCTGCGGGAGCAGTGTACGGCCAGAGCTCCCCATGCCGGGCCTGAAGAACTGGACCCACCCGGTGACAAGCCCAGCCTCCAGGCGCGTGAATCGGGGGAAGGCCTGGAGGGCATCGGGGTCGAAGGGATCCTTCCTGTTGACCTTGGCCCCGAGGAGCTCGGTCGTGATGTCCGACACGTTGTCTGCCAGGTCCAGTGCGAACTCGGCGCTGCCGACGAAGTCCGCCATCAGATTCGGAACCGAGCTCCGGCCGGAGTTGAAGGGGTATGTCAGGAGCTCGGCCCCGGTGGCTGTTGAGATGGGAAGCGGCCCAACGGCATAATACGTCAGAAAGGGCCCATCTGGGGTGTGGTGTGACAGGACGACCTTGGCCCACCGTCCCGGCCTACTCCCCTCCTGGAAGAGATAGGGGACGGCTTGAGATTTATTGGGCTGCAGGGACTCTATGGTGACGATGAAGTTGTCCGTGCCGGACTTTGGCGTCCTCGTTATGTTGAGATCCGCCCATTCCCTCGAAAGGAACTGGTACACCTCTTCAGCCTCATGGCCCTTGAGATCGGACCAGATGTTGGGTCTCGGTGCTTCAAAACGCCTGGACGCCGCCGGTTCAGCGACGCCGATGTGGGGCCGGCGGTTCCAGTCCGGCAGGAGCAGATAGCCGGTGCTAAGGACGAAGACGGCGGCAGCGAGGATCAGGAGGAAGGATCTCCTGCGTTGGTCCATATTGCAAGACCTGCCCGCGCTGAGCAGATTCAGATGGCAACAGGAGGAGAGTGGGAAGGAGAGCAGGCAATATTCGAACTGCATGAAGATGCCCTTCCGGCGGCGCGATTTTCGTCCGACCGCACCTAAGCAGCCTTCCCTGGTCCAAACGTGTCAAGGGTTCCACCACCATCCTCGGCCTGATAAGGAGCAGTATCACCACTGGGCGAGGAAGCTATGTGACGCCCACGAGATGCGGAGAGCGCCGAGGGGATAGACGCTTATCATCGACTAATCCAGAGCATCCCTATAGTTATCTATTGACCCTCAGGCCCGAGATACGGTCGTCTCTAACCCATTCCTGGGGTGCTTCGCCGTTCGTATCTCCATGCCGAAGTCCCCAGCCCAGATTTTCGGGAGCTGTCTCTACCAGCCGGACAGAGGAAAATAATCACATAGGATATCCAACGCCCACCAAAAGTCAGATATGATCGGAGGAAACCCCCTTTGCTACGCCGTGTGGATATTACGTCAGCAGCTGGGCACACCTTAACTTACCTTCTAGCCCTCTGGCCTTCTAGGCCTTCTAGCCTTCTGTTTCTTCCTTTCCTTTCCTCAGACAACACCAACTGAATTGACTGAATCTTCTCATCATACAAACCAGACGTTCTGTCCCAGCCCCTGATAGTGGACCGCACATGCCAAGTGTCCAATAGCTGTCACATATATTGCCCACCTGTCTAGTCTAGTCCTGAAGAGCATCTTGAGACCTAATTCATGCTAAAATCCTTCGCAGCAATGAAGGATGTGTTCAAGCTGCACAGATCCTGCCTGCTCAGGACCCCGGCGCATCTAACGTCTCACAATAACCCCACCAGCAGCCATAGCTGTGAGGTCCATTCTCCTCGGGTTTTATTACCCTAGCTGCCCAGGAAGCATAGAGGACAGCCTGTCCAGGGTGGCCAAGAAGCCCAGCTCGTAGCGCCCAGAACTTCAGGGGACAGTGTATCTAAGAGCAGCGTCTTACCAGGACGCCGAGCGTATTCCAACGAGACTATTACTCATTTTTAAAAGCACCACTCATCGAGGCCCTAACATGACTTTCGACCACAACCAAAGGCTCATGATAGCCTGTTCCTATGCCGATACTACATCGAATGGTTCCTTTCCTGCTACCGCACAACTTAAGCTTGTCTTGTTTCTATTCGTGTGCTTGCACTACGGTTCTTTGGTCTAGAAAGACATGAGTTTCTTTTAAGCAGCCGTTTCCCCTGATAGGCTGCTGAAATGCCCCATCAGGGAGCCAATAGGTACTGGACCTGCAGACGTTCCTCTCTCTAACGTGCACCTCATCTCGATATCCTTCTACGATGCGCGTCATTAGGCTCAACCCCGAGGAGAAGCTCTCTTGAGAGCGGGGGACGTTATAGAAGGCATAGAGGACTGCGTGGCAAAGAATGTCTCTAAAGAGAAGCACGCGCTACACATTGTGAAGATTTTATCGTATCTTGTGATCCTGCAAGAACCGTCCTGGGCAGCTGGATTGCGACCAGAAGCCACCTGCTGCAGATTTCCTTATTATGTATACTGTACCAGGGTTAGGGGCAACTCGGCATCTGCGCCGGGCGGCGCCAGGGCTGAGGCTCCGGCTTATCTCCCGCGCTCGGACCCAAAACGCCACATGCACGAGCACGAGCACGAGCCCTCGAACCCCCTTCGCGACTCCCAGCGGTTCCCGCATGCTGTCAGGTATGTGCCGTTGACTGTCGAGGACCAGAACCAGGGGTTGAATAAGTATGAGCCCATCTCCATCGTCATCCAAACTCCTGCCACTCCCGATGCCCGGCACCCCAGCCTGGCGCGCCAGGATCTCCAGCATCTTGAGCAGCGCTGATGCTCATGTCCTCGTGGCCTTCTGGCTGTTTGGTGAGCTGATACCCCCTTGACGCCGAGGGACCCCCTCGAGGGGCCGGGAGGCTGACGTGGAACCCGCAGGCCTGATCAACAATGTCCTCTACGTGATCATCCTCTCCGCGGCCCAAGACTTGGTGGGCAACCTGCCCAAGGGTGTCGTCCTTCTCGCCGATGTGTTACCCTCCTTCTTCACCAAGCTCGTCGCGCCCTACTTCATCCACCGAGTCCCTTACTCCGTCCGCATCCTCATCTTCGCCGGTCTCTCGGCCGCGGGCATGCTGCTCATCGCCCTCACGCCGGCGACCCGGTCTGTGGCCGTCAAGCTCGTGGGCGTTGTCCTTGCCAGTCTGAGCAGCGGCGGCGGCGAGCTCAGCTTCCTCGGCCTGACCCATTACTATGGACACATGTCCCTGGCTGCATGGGGCAGCGGAACAGGTGGAGCAGGGCTTGCCGGTGCGGGCTTATACGTGATGCTGACTACTTGGTTCGGCTTCAGCGTCAAGGGGAGCCTGCTGGCCTCTGCATTCCTGCCAATCATCATGCTGATCAGCTTCTTTGTGATTCTGCCGCAAGGACCGTTGCGCCAGGGCACGAGAGCCAAAGGCTACGAGACGCTGCCGGAACGGGACCTGCCCGAGGAGGACGTCGAGGATCTCCCGACAGCGAACGCCCCGGCTAGCCTGTTGGCACCGGGTCCCGCTGTTGCCACTGCGGCGTACTCGGCCCATCCGGAAAGCCAGAGCCGGACGTTCCGGGCAAACCTCCACCGTGCCAAGGTCCTGTTCCTCCCCTACATGCTACCCCTGCTGATGGTCTACATCGCCGAGTACACCATCAACCAGGGCGTCTCACCTACACTGTTATTCCCGCTGCAGTCATCGCCCTTCTCAGAACACCGGGATTTCTACCCGTTCTACAACTTCCTGTACCAACTGGGCGTCTTCACCTCCCGGTCGTCTACCCCGTTCCTGCGCATACACCACCTCTACCTCCCGTCGGTCTTACAGGTTGGCAACCTTGTCTTCCTGACCCTGCAGTCCCTCCTGAACTTCATACCTTCTGTCTATCTCGTCTTCCTGGTCATCTTCTGGGAAGGTCTCCTGGGCGGTGCTGTCTACGTGAACACCTTTGCCGAGATCATGGAAAAGGTCCCGCAGACGGATCGCGAGTTCAGTCTCAGCGCCACGTCTGTGAGTGACAGCGCTGGCATCTGCATAGCTGGATTCGTCGGCATGGCCATGGAGATGTGGCTCTGCGATTGGAATGTGCAGCACGGAAGGGACTGGTGCAAAAAGATCCAGGTCGGCTGAGAGGGAGATGGAGATTTGCAGCGTACCCTTGCACGTGGCATTCTTAGGATTTACAGGAGAAGTTCTGACTGTCCATGACAAGATTTGGCCTTCTCGGGCACGCAGCGCTTCACCGAGCCTCCTGACGGCTCCAGTTCGGCGTCGCGTGCACGATACGCAAGTCCGGTGGCGACCATCCTGGGTTACGCTCCTGAGCGTCACTGAATGCCCCCTGCACGAGCGCCCATATGCGCCTCACCTCGTTTCGCTTCAGCCGCTTCAGGGCCTTGAGTGTTGAGGGCTCCGGCCAGCCGTGCTCTTTGAAACCGACAAGCAGCGACAGCAGTCTCAGCCTTGGGAACTGCCGAATGAACCTGACGCCTTCTCCCAGCGCCGTCTCGACCCAACACGGACGCAAACCCCAGTTCATCACCAGGTTCTCCAGGCCGGCATACGCAGCGATCTCAGCCCCAGAAATGTCGTCTGGACCAACATCAGTCGGAGGGCTCTATCGTTTGGAGTGCGGTCCACTTACAGCCGCGAGAGATCCACATGGAGTCGGCCCGCCAATCCAAGCACACGAAGCCGTCTTTGCGTGCGCTCATTTGGACCTGCTGATACCTGGGAGACGCTGACACGTGCGTCCTCTCTGTCCGTGTGATGAGGAGCCCCCTGGACTCGGCACAAGCCTGTAGGACCGAGGGGGCCTTTCGTCGGAGACGATACCCAAAAGTTACGTCCCATGTCCGGGGCACAACCTCCGGCTCTGGCGCGGCGGCCTCCCATATCAGGTAGCGGATCTCTGCAGGGAGCTCCCGGAACTGGGGGAATGAGGACGTCGACTCTCGAAGCGCCATGCTCGTACGGGGACCGGAGAATTCGCCCGCCGTGTTGCTCTCTTCCTCGCTGAGGAAGACACGCAGGATGTCGGGGCCGGAGTACTCAGTGGCCTCTGCCCTCAACTGATATTCTGGGGCGCGATCCACGCTGCGGCGGCGGGCGGATTTGAGCCCGTCCATATCGGCTGTGTAAGCCTGGCGCTCTCGAGAACTGCTGGACTCAGCCATCGATATGCATCCGGCACAAGCAATGTGATAAGTTCTCGAGGACAGGGAGTAAGGGTTGGTGTGGTTGCGTGATGACAGGAAATTTAAGGTGGGAGACGCTCGTCTGGACTGCTGGCACAGTGTCGTTTACGCGCTGACCCGGCCTGACCGAACCTGACTCCGTGCGTGCGCCCCTCTCAGAAGACTCTTAAGTGGGTTGGGTTAGCTAGGGGCGAAAAGGCAGGATTTTATATTTTTAAAGAAAATATATATATACATATATATATATATATATATATATTTACTTCTATAAAGATGGTCCCACAAGGCTGGGGGGTCAGAGGAAATCTCTCATGCGGTGAGGACGAGCTAGCCCGTCGCCTAGCCTCCTGTTCCTTGGCAACAAGGAGTTGATTAAATATATATATATATATATATATATATATACATATAACAAGTTTTGATCGTATTTCCGCCAAACGCGTTCGGACGTCCCGGTTCCTCCAGGGCTGACCCAGATCTCGTGCGTCTCTCTTCTGACCTCGAAAGGAGTCCGGATCACGTCCCGTCCTGAAATAGCAGCAGCTGGGCTCTGACCTGGCCTCAGGATGGTGCCACCTGCACGCGGTTGTGATGAGCTGGTCTGGCCCTCACGCCAGGGGCCGGACGCCGTGCGTGATTGCTTTGCACACACACACAAACACATAACACACACACACACACACACACACACACACGCACGCACACACACGCACACACACACGTCACATCTGCATATATGTCTGGCCGGGAGCGCCATGTATACCTACCTACCTACCTGTACCCATCTACATACTGGGTAGTGGTACCCGAAAAGCCTGTTTCGTCGCTCCTGCAACGAGGGGGAGATAGGCCCCACACCAGACCACGCGTGGGGCGCGGGCGGGCGGGCATGTGAAGGCCCTGCCTCATGGGAACAAGAGAAGAGGTACTATGGTACAGCAGGAGTGGGGTGGGCGGCAACCCTCGGATGACGATGGGGGAGGAGAAGACGCAGCCTCCATTGATCGTTGCGGCCTCGAAAAGGAGCCGGCATGCCATGTGGTCCCCCTATCTCCGAGTCATTCGAGAAAGAGATTTACACCCCCCCGCCCCCGCTCCCCTACTGTCCTCCGTCCTACAGTAGGCCTCCTCCCTCGCAGGTCAGACGAGCGCAGGGATGAGGTAATAAAAGAAAAAAAAAGGGGGGGGGGGGAGGAGACGACGAATGACGATTCATAGAAACACGGCCAAGAACGCCGCAACTTTCTCGGCGGGAAATCCGCCCCGCCACCAAGGTACAGTGTGATAGGGGGGGGGGGGGAGAGAGAGAGAAAGAAAGAAAGAAAAGAAAGAAGGGGGTCATCGTACCACGAAAAAAAGTCTGACGGGTTGGGATGAGGCGGTTCCTCCTTGCCCGTGCGGCAGCCCCCGAGAACCTTTCGGCTCCGCGATTCGTCCGCTCGGGCCATGTCCCGGCATGCACCGCCGGCGACACTCTTTGTTAAAATACTATAGTACCTACAAGCAGTAGTCTGCTTGTATGCAAAGCGACGGCCCACCTGGGCTCGGCCCCTAGCGCCGCTGCAAGGCAGGGCCCCCTCCAGCCCTTTTTCGATGTCGTCAATGGCGATGGCGGGCTGCAGGTCCGAGCCTCGGCCTGACGGACCCTCCAGGACGACAGCGTCCCGTTCGTGACACTTCGAATCTCGCCTCCTCCCACGACGAACACCCTGTCCATCCATCACCAACAAGACCACCTCAGAACACCACCAGCCTTCCCCTCTTACCTCTCTCAAAAGCGCAGACCATCCTATACGACAGCACAGCCGGCCGAGGTTCCCAAAACCGCCCCCTTCCCCCCCCTTTAAAGGCAGGATAGGGGAGAGCATAAAAGAAAACGAGGAAGAAGAAAAGAAAAAAAAAACCAAAACCACCAACCTAGTAAAACAACCCGAACCCACACGATGCCCCCCGTCCGCCTCCTCCACCGGTTACCCTCAGCCCCCCTCCTGACGCCACACCTCACCCTCGCCCGGCCCTACTCCTCCTCCTCCTCCTCCTCCTCCTCCTCCTTCCAGCCCTCCCCGTCCCCGCCCCGCCTGCCCGCCGACCAGCAGGCCGAGTTCGAGCGACTGCAGCGCGCCGCCGCCGAGCGCCTCGCCGACCCCACCCCGCTGCCGCACGAGCGGCCCGCCTTCCCCGGCATGTCCGCGCCCGCGAGCCATACACCGGCCACCGGCACCTCGCGACACACGACCACGCCCGCGCCCGGCGGGCTGGGCGGCGAGGCTCAGGGCGGGGGGTCACCCACCACCACCACCACTGCTGCTACTACTACTACTACTACCGCCACCGTCGGCGGCGGCGTGTGGCGCGGCGCGAGGCCCGAGTTCGAGGGGGACACGAACCCCAAGACGGGCGAGGTCGGCGGGCCCAAGACGGAGCCGCTGCGGTGGGGGAGCGGTGGGGACTGGAGCTACAACGGGCGGGTGACGGACTTCTGAGAGACCTGGGCCGTAACGGTACGGGCAAGGGCAGAGACCAGAGGACCGACAGAGAGGGCAAGGCAAGGCAAGGCAAGGCAAGGCGAGGCAAGGCGAGGCAAGGCGAGGCAAGGCGAGGCAGGGCAAGGCGAGGCAAGGCGAGGCAAGGCGAGGCAAGGCCAGGCCAGGCCCGAGAAGGGGGCAGAGGAGCAGCCGGCTACGTCCATCTTCTACGTGGCAGGGCCAGTCCACAGCTCCCGCTGATACTACGATAACGCAGGGGAAAACTCTATAAACACCCCAATGGGACTGTTACCCGTATGGGTACAGTTTCAGTCGTCATTCATGGCTCGTGTGCCTATTGTACAGCTGTGGTGGAGATATGCTCGCTCGTGTACACCTTTTGAGCCAGAAGCAGCGCTGTTGGGAGAACCATTATTGCCCTCAAAAACAATGCCCCCCCTCCCCCCCTCAACCGCGTAATCCGTTTATGAGCGAAGAGCCAGTCGCAGGTATCTTGAGACCAATGTCGGAGACCAGTTGTTTTGGTGGTACATGCTCTTCAATCGCCTTGTATGTATCTCCGTGCGCCGTAGATCCAACTCCAATAATAACAGGCGGTGCCCACGTGTTACATAGAATAGTGCGCTGCGGTCAGAAGCTTGTGTCTTGGGTGATCCTCAGGCATCCGACGGAGGAGTCAGCCGGCTTGCGACCGTAGCGGGCTGAACTGTGTTGGGCGTGTCCGCCCCCGCCGCCCCCGCCGCCCCCGCCGCCACCGCCGCCGCCGCCGCCGTGGCATCGCTAACGTCTCCGATGCCACTATCATCGTCTCTGCTGTTCTGCTCGGCTTGTTGATCTTCATGTCCCGCATTGGAGCCCGAATCTTGCGCGTCGGCTTCTTTGGCCTTGCTTGCGCCTCCTCGGGGGCTCCGGTCCTGATGGGCATCTCCTTCGCGATCGGCGCCATTTATCACTGACTGGTTTTCCTTGTCGCCGTCACTTGCTGGTGCCTTCGTCTTCCCACTCGGCGGTACGAGCCCAGCCCCCGTGTTTGGAACAACCCGCACCTCGAACACCTTCGATCTCTCTGCTTCCTTCATTGCCTGACGCATCCGTTCTCGTCTGGCCTGTCCTCGCAGCCGACTTTGAGCTCCAGCACCGTTGGTGACGAAACGCACCGACTTGATCATGAAGCTGAGCCCATCGTGGCTCGACCGCTGTCCTTTTCGGCCCAATCGCCCGCCCCATTCCCGACTCTTTATGCCGAATTGTGTCGTTGACGCATACATCTCGAGTCTCGGCAAGATCGTGACCATCACGTGCATATCTCTTCCTGCCGGCACCGGGACAGGTCCGGTCTTCAGGGGTGCTTCCATGTAGTCCGGGCTGGGTTTCGGCTCGACCGGCTCCTTGCCTCGGCCCTTTCTGCCGCCTTTGTTTTCCTTGACATCCGCATTGGGCCCTTCATCGAGGCCCAACATCTCGACGTCGACGTCCTCGGGCCATTCACCTCGAACCCAACCACCATGAATGCAGGCTGCCACGACATCTGAGTCGTCGGTGTACACGTCCGTTCCCCAGACAGCCCTGCGGGAGGTGATCTCTGCCCTTGCGGAAGGGGTAAGGTGCTGTTTTCCGACCTTGACGATGAGCGTGCTCCCCTCCTTCCCTCTGATGACGTCCATTGGTAAGGGCTTTGGGGTAGACGAGTACGCGTAACGCGGCGGTCGTCCGGTACGAGGATCCTGTATCCGGGCTGGTTGGAGACCCAGCTCGTAGATGAAATCGCCCAGATGCCCGCGTGGCTTGTGGGCAATGCTTTCGAAGACGGCTTTATTCGAGATGATGCGCTTTGCCTTGGGCGGGATGATCACCGCTGGACTCGGCAAAGGAGCTGCGACCGGTCTGGCGCCTTGGTCCCCGGGCTGTCCGTGAGCTACAGATCGTGGGGGAGCATGGTGGTGTGTCATGAGATCCTTCGCAAGGCCAGTAGGGGAAGAGATCGGAGTCACCCCCTTGACACCCTTGAACGGCGAGACGCCGGTCTGCTGGGGTGACACCTGTTCGGGGATGTGATGGTGGTGGTGATGATGGCTAATAATGTGAGCTTCATAGGGCACGGGTACCAAGGGGGTTGGGGACGTACTGATGATGGTGATGGTGAGAATGAGTCTTGAGCCGCTTGGCTCTGCCCAGTGGCGTGCTTCTGCCGTTGCTGTCTTCATCACCCCTGGCATCATCATCCTTTGCCTTCCTGCGCTTATTTCGAAAAGTAGTGTCGCGGCCTGCTTTGGCATCGCCGTTCACTTCCTGAGGCGCATGGTCAAGGTCGTCACGCCTGCCCATGCTACCACTTGCGTAGGCCAGCTGGGCGCCGGACGCAACGGGGCTGGAGACCCCCAGGCCACCAAGGCCACTTCCAATACCAGAAAACATGCGGCCGAATTCGCTCTTGATGCCGGCCTCCCCAGGCGGTCCTTGTAGCTGTGGTTGGGCACCTTGGACCGCCTGGGGCAGTGGCGATATGCGACCCTTTCGGTTTATTTCCTGTTGGATCCTTAAAAAGTTTTGCTGCGGCGCCATCGGAAGTGGTGCCTCCTCCACTGGCCGAGAGCGCGGTGAATTAAAGAGGCCTGGATGGCCGTTGCTGTATGCGACAGACGGAGGAGGCGGGCCTTCTTCGCCAGGCCGTCGGGGTGGTGGTTGCTGATGCTGTGGAGGCAGCGCTACGGCACGGTGCCGCTCTGGAGATTCATGAGGGGTGGCTGGTTGGCCCGGATGTGATATCGACTGCGGATGCCCTGGGTGAGACGATGGTGGGAAGCGGTCGAGCGGAGACTGCGTGTAGGATCCAGCAGGATGGCTGAAAGGGGGGGCAGAGCTCCGCGGGTACTCGGGCTGCCGTGGTGGAGGCCTAGCTTCCTCGTAGGGGACCCTAGGCCCATCATAAGGCGGCCTCTGCCAGTGTGCTTGTTCGCGAGGGTCCGGCGGCCTAGCATACTGAGGCGGAAGAGGTACATCCCGCCTCGGCATGCCTGGAGGGCCATACTCAGGAGGGTGCATGCCGTGTGGCCGTCCAGGATCACTACCGGACATTGTCCTTTCCCTCCTCTCGCGCTCGCGCATCTCCAGCTCCCTGTCCCTCTCGAACCTCTCCCTTTCATATCTCTCCCTCTCGAACTTGTCCCTGTCGGACATCATCCTCTCCTCGTACTTGAGCACAGTCGGCCGCTCCGGGTTGTGCTCAGCGCCTGGCCCAGGATCCTCGCGTCTCGCGTACAGTTCGGGATGGCCCGGCCTTCCCAGCTCCATTGGGCGGGACGGGGGCGGGAATGACTTGGGCTGACTGCTCGGCCGTGGGGGAGGGACAGGGCCGCCTGAGGCCCTATGGAATTCCCGAGAGTGGTCCACGGGACCCATAGGCGGTGGAGGGTGGCGGAAAGCCTGTGGTGTTCCGTACCTGTGCATCTCCGGCGTCAAATGCATACTATGCGGGGAGCCCCCAGGGTTTCGCGGTTCTCGTGCATCGTATACTCTCTGGTGCTGTTCAGGTGTGTGTGGTCGTCGATAAGGAGCATAGTCTGCGGGACTCGGGTTCATCCTTGGGGATGCGTGCGTGCTCGAGGTATATTGCGGCGCTGACATGCCGGCGGAGGTTGAAGGGGGTGCGAAGGAAGGCCCGGCGGGTTCGCGAGATGGTCCGCCAAGCATGTGAGATATCGACATGGAGCTCCCGCCGCCCGGCGTCCTCGAGAGCGACCCGAGAGCAGGCAGCTCACGGCCGCCCGGAAAAGCTGTCGGGGGCCCTACGGACACCGGGGGTGGCCTCGGTGGAGGCAGACCATACGAGGCGGCCCCTCCCATCTGCATACTGGGGCTAGGCCCTGGGCCCTGGCCAGGCTGAGAGGGCGAACCCGGGTGGGGCCCAGGCCGATTCATAGAAGGCGCAGGGGTCAGGGAGGAGGAGCTCTGATGGCGCGCGTGGTTCGAGGGCGCGAGGGACGGGGTCGGTTCGTATGGTCGAGAAGAGGAGAAGTAGTGGGGGTCGGAGGTCCTCCTCTGAGGGTGGTCCGGCGGGTATGCGGAGCCGCCTGGGGGAGCAGGATGTTGCTGCTGCTGCTGCTGCTGCTGCTGCTGCTGCTGCTGTTGGGAGGCAGCGAAGGAGGTCTGCGCAGGAGTGGAGGCCGCGGAGGATGGCGTGGGAGGAGGAAGGGTCTGTCGGGCATAGAGGGGAGACTGCGCGTTTCTCGAGAAGGGGAGGTTGGGCGGTTGTGAATGTCTTGGATCTCGAGGATCCATCTTGTATGCGGCGGTGATGCAGGTCAGGAATTTTCGATGGTTAGGCCGCTGGCGGGCGGTCCAGCAGGACTGAGATGGTCGTGACAGCGCAGTGGAAGCCCCGAGTGCATCACAGAGAGCCCGAAAGATGCTCGTCCTGTGTGTGCAGCAGAGGTTGTTAGGTCGATGTCGGGCGGCGGACGAAGGGGAGTAGGCGTGCGGTGTGGGCGGCGGTGCGGCGTGCTGGGAGGTGAGGTGGGCTGCTAAAAGCTGGGACTCGGTCGCATGCGCTACGTGGTACAGATATCTATCTCGTCTCGATCAAGTACGCCGGCGTCTTGGTGTTGAGGGTGGACTGAGGCCTGTGTCGCAGATGTGTGTTCGTGTAGGATGCTGTTGTCGGGTCGAGGGGACACCTGGAGCAGAGATGGCAGACACAGTCTGTGTTTGTGATCCACAGAGAAGGAAGCGGCAGTGGCATGCGCTGGGGGACCTTGGGAAACCTTGGAAGGGGAAAAATTATGGGGAAGTCGAAAAGCGACAAGAAGCTGGGGCTGGATGGGAAAGGATGTTGCAGGGGACGGGGCAGGGGAGCTGGGGAGCCAGGGGCCGAGGGAGGTGGGGAGAACAGAGGAGGGCACAGAGAAGGGCAGGGGCGCTAAATTGGGGCACGGATCGTCATCAAGTTTGTGCGACGGGTACAAGCGACACAGCACTTCTGACAAGCTGTTCATGCTGCCGAGACCGTTTGTTGTACACCATAGGAGATACCACGGTTCTGATGATGGCTATAGCATAGGAGGTCCAGGCCAGGCGTGGCATGAAATACCCAGGGCCTTGACGTGAGGAGCATATCATGCTGATTCATGACGTCCATAATGGAACGAAGGAATTGTTGATCACGTTCAAAGAAAGAGTTCACGATGATGACCGCGCCCAGGGCCAGAGCAGAGGCATGAGCAGGAGCAGGGGTGGGGGGCGGGCGGAATTGCGCTAGTCAGGGTCCATGACCTGGCATGACAGGGATAGGCCCGGCAGACTCTGTTTCTCTTCGGATTTTTGTCGAGTTCCAGTGGAAGGACGAGGCTCTCAACATGCTGTCCCCTCACCCCCTACCACGAATGAAAGACTGAGGGAAAGGTAGCTGAATGATTTCATGTGCAACACGCAAGGGACAAGGGACCGCCTCCGACCAGGTCGATTTCACCCTGGGTTGGGGCGGCAGTCTCCAAGGCTATCAGCACCGACAGAAACAGACCGCCATTCCCGTCGCGGCCGGGTGGGTGGGTGAGATCATATGCAACAGCAAGCTGCAGTTGATATCTGCCTACTAAGCTAAGTAGAGTACACCTCAGAGCGGAAAAGCGGGGAGGGAGACAGGATAGTACCATAGTACTATGATAGCACATAGGACCATCGACCATCCCCGACCAGGATGCTGAACAATCTCTCCAGGAAGAGGGAAGGGAACGAAGGAAGAGGGAGAACAGACACTACTTACTATGGACGAGGACATGCTGCTATGTTTCTGGATATGCTGCTCGGCACATCGTCCTAATCAAATGGTTACAATGGGAGTGCTGATCCCTGGGGCCGAGGCTCATTGACAGCATGACGTGGTCATGAATCAAACAAGCTCCAGACAGGCCTGCCACATAGTACCATAATAGTATGTATTTTGTTTTTACGTCTCTTCCCGCCCCAGGACCGGACTGCTGTCCATCATACTATGAGGCTCTATGCAGGACCTGAATCATGCTTTCGTCATGTAGTGCCTGTGGTGCGGTCTGGGGCTGCTGTTTCCTGGTTGGCTGGGCGTACCGTCGCTGCACGGGATCTGCCAGCGGCTCGTGCACAGTAACGGAACTCCACATGAACGCCCACATGAACGCCCACATGAACGCCCACGACGAAGGCACTATGAACAACTTCTCAGGCCATCCACCAGCTTGCACACCATGTTCCTCTAGGAACAGAAAGAGCAACGCTCAAACTTTGTAAGAAGGCATTTTCATATTAGGCTGTACTGCTGACATGAACTTATACAGACTTTATGCAGCTGTAAGATTAGGATCAGGTTGTGTGATTATTACAGCTGGCTAATTAGCTAAAGGGCACATGGAAAGCTGGAGAAGTAAACAATCTGCCTCCGAACACTTTTTAAGCATACAAGCCGGAATAACTCTTAAATAGTTGGTTTGGACCTCCTTTTTTCGAAGTGACTCAATTCTTAGCACACTTTACTTCACCTTTTGCATGCTCGAGAGGCTGCTTGCTTCACACATATATTGATGGATCTGTGAGCTGCATCCATCCTGTCTCGAGGAGACATAGTGTATCGATCAAATCAGGTCTCTATTTGTCTGATCCGGGGAAAGAACTAATAACGGGCTGCGAGACACGAGATTTATCGTTTGCCATCCAGGTCTTGCCTGGAAAGCTACCTTGGTGCAAAAGTAATAGTCACCACTCGTGGTAGACATCGCTTCAGTTTTTAACATGAGCAATGACTCGAAGATCATGGCCACAATACAAAATATAACTGAGATATAGCACATACGATGACTCGTGGTTCACATGGTCTCTTGAGTTTAGCACCAGAGACCTGGCGTTGTCAGAAATACAGCTTTGAATCGTTGATCATTGTCCTTTACAGTGACCAACGTTGTATGACCAATTTCGCAAATTATGCTCTCTTTCTCTCGGACCTAGCGCCTAACAGAAAATTACCATCCCATCCTTAGTAGTCCATCTACAGCCCTGAATTGTGATCATAGGCGTCAACGACAGACGCGTTTTACGTTGATCTACAGGTTTGCAGGATGATCCTGACATCAGCGGCTGCTGATGCCCCGTTTGATAATATCTCACCCCGCAGCCAACAATGTAATTAACATCAAATGTCCACAAGTTATGAATTCCGGCCACCAATAAATACCTTCGAGAAGCGCAAGTGTGTATAGAACTTGTAGCCTGGTCCTCTAGGTTCGTCTCTGATGAACCACGTGGCCGCATCGGACCCAATTAAAAGTGCCATCCCCAACCTGTCAGCTATTGCAGACTACCAAATCACCTTGTGGGATAGGCAAGCACGCCGCAGTATCTCTACTCTTCCTCTCATACTCACGGCACCATGTGCGTTTACGCCCGGCATCCTACTGGCTGCAGGAATGGGGAGCCGAGGACCTGCTGAATCACCTCAGCTTCGTGGAGAGACTTGACGAGTACTCAGTCTTACACGTCAAGGGGGGGCCGCCGGCTCCCGAAGTTCGACGAGTTCCTCCATGCCGAGGGCGGCGAGCCGACTATGAGCCAGGCAGGCTTCGAGAACCTTCTTCGCCGTTATGTCCCTCCTGCGGGTTTGCGAGCGGTCGGGAAAGCCGCTCCGGTCTTCTTCCGCATGCCGGCCTACCTGTCTCGGTGCCCCTTCCTCGAGCCGCCTAAGCCAGATGAGAATGTGATGACGCGCAGCGAGTTTATCCGCGCCGTCGCCCTCGCACACCCAGACAAGCACTACGATTTCTTCGGCTACGGAGGTGATGGTTTACGCCCGCACCTGTATGCCCGCTGACCAACGCCGGTTGTTGTTCCAGGGCTTGGCTACGCCGAGGGACGGTGATCCTGACAGCTTTGATGAGCCCCCCTGGGTGACCAAGGCGGCTAAACGAGCCCGGCAGTTTTGGTTGCCTTTGAAGCTCGCAGACCCCGACGCGCGGCAGGAGATATCTGTGCCGGACGATGCCCTTACCAACCGGGACGCAGATGGCTATGAGTGCTTTCACGACGTAGTGAACCTCATGAGTTGGTTGCAGCCCGGACCGGGTCAGCGAAAGTAGGTCGGGTTGCCCTGGTGGATGTGGCGAAGAAGATGGTCTCGAGGGAGGAGATACGTCTCATACCGCTACAGCGTTTCGTGTTGGCTCGCGCTGACTTTGCCGCGCTGGTGGAGCTATTACTTGTAACGTTCCTGGATGGCCAGGGGGGTGGGGATCTGAATTCACAGGCGCTACCTGAGGACTTTGAGGAGAGGAAAGAGACCGCGGTGGAGGCATTCTTCGGCGAGAAGGAGGACAGAAATTTCCTGGAGTTTTACGATGCTTTCACGTCGGAGGGCCTCGGTCTTGGACCTGAAGAGGGCAGCACCACGAACCGGCTCGTGAGTATTCTCCTGGTTGACGGCCACTGTATTTCGTCCTATGGATACTTATCGAATGCTGACGATGTTACAGAGGTCCTGGCTGGACTCGCTGAAATGGTTCTTCGATGAAGCTTTGACCGTCGAGGCGTGACTGTGAGCTGTTCCCCCGCCTGTTTCGGTACCATCCACTTCCACAACCAGAGGGCCCTTCAAGGTAAACATTGTACCTTATTTGGGTAAATGCTGTGGACAAAACGTCTCGATACCAATGTACTCAGCTACCCACTCGAGAGTCCCACAGCCTTAGCAATTATTACTACGCAGAAATCAGAAGCATGAAATCAAGTCGAACCAGGCCACTCTAGTCTAGCGGATCCATACCTACATTCTTTTTCAAGTATCGTCCAGCAGCCTAGCGGCCTTCATATCCCCGTACCAACATCCCCTATAGGCCACGAGCGGTACCTGAGCAGTACCTGAGTGCTGAAAAATATGTGGCCTCATCCACCGGATAATGCACCTACAAAGTCATCACCACTATTAATTATAGAATCCAGCTCTGCGTACTAGTTCCGTGCCGCTGGGGCAAGCCTCGAGCCTTAGACTGGACAGAGTCCTTGAGAGAGTCCTTGAGGCTTGCATCGGGGTCGCATGCAAGGCTGGGGGCTTTTTCAGCCCCCGAAGCTACTGTAGCTCCTCTGTTCGCATCTATCAAAATGGTTGGGGATCTCGACCCTGCCACAGCGGGCCGCGATCCTGAGTCTCATCCGAGGAGCTCTCCCGGCCACCACCTCCGAACTCTAAGCTTTTGCAACGTCACAAGCTCTGTTCATCACCACTCAATCCAGACGGTACAGTAACCTTAGAGGCCTCCCCCCCCCCCCCTCCTTTACCTAACCATCGTCTCTCAGATGCTGTCTCCACAAGGCCCTTCAGAAAGTCATGATCGACTAGTCGGGTAGCGCCGGCCTAACATTGACGATCGCCCGTCTCGAAAAGTGAAGTCTCAATACCTTCAGTCATGCTCCGTGTCGCAGCAAGCTCGGCTGGCGACATCAGATGGGGTAGTGCTTTTGACTTCATCTTCCTCGGATGATGATGGATGGGTCTTGGGTCCTGGGAGACTCACATCCAATACGTACCGATCCACCTCGTACAAGTACATTCCGACGAGCAAACGCGGCTTCTAAAATGTGAGGCGGCACGAGACCGCGCTGCAGCACACCATGCTGCAATGCTACATGCCACCACACCACCTCTTGGCTCTCCATCTGGCATCCTTCAGGCCTTTGGCTACCCTCCACGCGCCGAATACCTGCACTCATTGGTGCTCGTTCCCTTCCGACCTCCCACTCCAACGCATGCTGACCCGACTGACGGCCTCCTTGCATTGAGCATGCCTGAGGGAGGAAGGAGTCTTCCCCTTTGGGACCATGTGGCCACGTAGAACCCTGAATTGCATCCAATCTGCTTATTCAGACCACATACACCATCTCTTGGATCTTCTCCTTGGGACGAGTTTTCCAACACCGACACGGTAGAAACGTGAATGCTAAACTGGACTTTCCTAGTGCTCCTTCATATGAAGGTTCATTCTGAAGTGGCCATTTAATCACTTCCAGTCGTGCTTTATCTTGTTTGCCCACGTATATATATCGGTGCATAGATGGGTAGTCCCAGTGAACCAGTGATTGGTGGTCTGTCAAATGGAAATGCGCCACGTGGGTGTTTCAATCTTCTAATTCAGGAAAACAAATAACAAGAGGAGAGAGGGGGGCAGAAGAGCCAAACGGAAGAAAGAGCAGAGCCTACGTCGCAGCTCATGCCTGGCTCTACGCAAGTTGCATATAGAGACGTGTCCCAAAGTGATTAATCTTGAGAAATCAGCTGCATTGCGCATCTCAAGGACTTACGCAGCACCGCAGGTGCCAGAAGAAGCCCGCCAGGAACTAGGTTGAGGGTCGCAAAGTCTGGATCGAAATACTCCCCCGGATCGACTGCTCCAAGACCTCGGTGGACACCTGAAGTTTCCTAACATCCACGACGACGGTTTCCGAGTACCAAAACCCGGGCCTCTGTGTGCTAAATTTGGCCTTGTTCGCTGCTCGCTTTGTCACAGCGGGTAGGCTTTGTAGAAACAGTAATGTGGCTGGCGGACACCTGACTTTGAGGCACAAAGACTTCGAGGACATCTCGATAAATTTCGTATCTCGAGCTTTTCAGATCGAGGGCTACTCTTTCTTCACTGCCCATGAGCCCGTCTATACAACGGCCTTCATTCAGCCAACCGATTCGGTTTCACCAATTACCTTCAACTTTGACGTTTACAGTCCGACGAATCCAACTCTATATTAAACCCTCAAGCAACAATCCATCCCTGGCCAAATGCGTAAGTCCACCAGCTCATCATTTCCGCGCCGAGCACGGTTCTCAGACTGATCGAAATCCTAGGCGGCGCCTTCGAGGAACACCAGGGCTGCGAGAAGTGCAGCAAGACCTGGAACCGCGAGTCCCACCACGCCAGCCCTCCCAACCCGCCCTGCCGCCGCTCATACAGCCCGTCAAAAATGCTGCCGCTGGTGAATACCGATACGTGTTTGCCGTGCAGGACGGCCACGGGACGGGAGTGGCAGGAGACACTGGATGGGAATAAAGGCAGCCGCAAGCTGACGCCGCTCTTTTGGGACTCTAACAAGAACGAGTTTAGTGGTGTATGGAGTGTAAGGGATCCTACAACGAAGGAGAAAATCCTAGAGCGCTTCGGACTGCCGACTTGATCTCTCAAAAATTGGAGCCCATGTTCTTTTTACTTCTTGTTTCCAATATTTCGCCGCTGAGATGATTATTTCATTGTAATGAGACCTTGAGAATCACCAGGGGAAACTTGGACAAGCGAGTTATATAATACTGTGGATTAATTATGTAGTCTGGTTCTCAGTCTCGCTAACTACGGAGGCCCATTAGACCACAATACAGAATCAGACTCACCGAAAAGCGAGTGTCATCTGTCAAAATGGGCACCCAGTTCGATGCAACACTATACTGGTAGTATTGCCCATTCGCCTTCCTTTCACTATCTGTCATCGCTGCAGTGGCTGAGGATATTGAGGATACCCTCTTGCTGAGGCGTGTTATCCGCTGACGAGTGCTATACATGGAGGCGCATCCTGTAGTGGGCATGGAGCGGTGGGGGGCAGGTGTGATGTGAAGCACCGTTGTGGCGGAAGAGCGAGAGAGACAGCGAGAGATGGGAGGGGTGATGCATGAAAGGTAAATTAACCTTTGATCCACTATGAGAGGTCCTCTTGATGGTGAGGTACGAGAGTGATATTCACTTCAAGGGGCCTAGTACTCACTTTCTAGGCTTAACCTTACAGAGGCTATCAGTAGGACCGGAGATGTGAAAACAACGTCTTCATGGTGGAGATGGGTAACGGGTTAGGTGGAATGGCTTATGGCTGATGATCCCGAGACATGTGCCTACCTGGGTAGCTTTTGCGACGTTAGCCCGAACAGTACTACAGCTAACAAGAGTTCACAGGTCGATTCTATACACCTCATTGGATATTATCGCTTGGATAGGGTGGTGGAGCTGAGGGCGAGGGGCTAGACGCAGCCTTGCGACTGCTACAGCAATAGAAGACCTCCGATCCGTGTGACTCAGATTAAAGGACTGGATCTACTTAGTACCTAAATGTCTAGGGCGTTGCTTTACTATTTAACCCTTATAGCCCTCGTCGCCCTATAGCCCTCGTCCGCTCTGTGGCCCTCATCGCTCTGTGGCCCTCGTCTGCCCTGTGGCCCTCGTCTGCCCTGTGGCTCTGTGGCCCTCGTCACTCTCTTTCTGCTAGTATCTTGGTGGCATACGAATTCTAGCATCGTCGAAGAAGTGAATCCTAGCCTAATCTTTCAGGTGATAGCGATGCTGTTGTAGCTTGTGATAGCGGTACAGCTTGCCTGGCAGGAGGAGTAGCAAGCAGCCCTGAAGCTGAGTTGATACTATTGATATCCTTCTAAGCCAGGAACTCTTTCAGAAACTGACGTAAAAGACTGACAGTCCACTCCTCAATGCCGCGGGCACTATACCAACCACCAGGAAGATCACCAAGCCTGCTTAAGGCGATGCCCTCTTGTGCCAGTTCCTTCCCAAGGCGACGAACCATCTCGCTCTCTGTAAGATCGCGAGCTCGTTAATGCCGCAGCTGTGTCAGGAACTCGTATATAAGGCCATCCACATCAACACCCTCTAGAACAACTAGGCTAGACGATAGCACCACGAGTGGCTGCGGTGGTGGGGTGCTAGGTGCCTGTGAAGGTGCGTATACTGATGAGGGTATCGTGGGAGGCGCTGATGGTGCTAAAAAAGGAGGGCGCCAGCGCTGGCGGTCTTGTCTGCCCTTGAAGCAACTATGCTAGCAGTGCGAAATCTCCTCCTCCGTTGACGTTGATGATGCTGCCACCAATAGAGCCATCACCACAGACCTTCGCAGTGCGCGCTTTCCCTACAGGTCCAAGAAGATTATCCCAAGGGCTAGCTGGTGTAGCAGCTGTTTCTAGGTTGGTAAGGATGCTATTCCTAGTGCTAGACTCCCCCTGAGCAACACTAATAGCACGTCCAAGGACATCACGGTAAATGCTAAGGGGGATATTGTCAACCTCTGCCCTCTCTTGCCGCATCGCGATCTTTTCTAACCACTTCAATAGATCTCCCTAAGCTAGCTTTAGATAGCAACCATCTGGCTTAATGAAGCAGAAACCTCCATATTTCGTACCACGCTTGTTGTTTAGACAGCGTATAGCATCACGATATTGCTAGTAAAAGCTTAGCTGCATAAAGGCCTCTCTCTAGGTTATAATCCTGTTTCCAACCTGTTCAACCATTACAGACCCCTTCGATTAAGCAGTCCCTAGTATATAGCTTGGCTGCTTCCTGCCTGCGCTAGTACTTGCAGGTGTCTATATGTTGAAGGGATTGCAAAACTCGTTAGCTTCTGCTAAAGCAGCTCTTGCAGTTCCAGCTATCAGAGTAGCTGTTACGCTCTATAATAATAGCGTAGTAGCAGTGAAGCTATACAGAACGTATCTGCTATAAGTCTCTAGATTAAAGCTATATATAATTATTAACCAGTACTGCTGCTTAAGGCTATAAAGAATAACCTCAGCAATCTAATAAGCAGCCTCCTCAAAGTCATCACTATAAACTTCGTCACTATATATAACATCACCTTTTCTGCTAATCTTGCCTTCACCTATCTGAATCTTAGCGAAGTTGTACTAGGTTTAAACAAACCGCCCCTCTGTCTTTTACCTAGCACGCAGTTTCTAGCTATCAAGCTAGTCATATAGGATAACTAAGACAGCATCCTTAAGAGTACCCAGCTTAGCAGACAAGGTCTTCATAAGCATTAACGGCGTTAAAATCCCTTGAAATTAAGAGGCACAGTTAGCAGGGTAAGCCTATTCTATGCGAATTTCTGCTAGAATAGTAATATCGATGAGGGCATTATCCTCTTCGTCTGGCTAGGCACCCTCCTCTTGCGAATCTTCTATCACGATTGCTTCAGCGGGAGCGGTGGCGGCGGCAGCGGCGGCAGCCTTCTCGGCAGCCTTCTCCTCGGCAGCCGCCTTCTTCGCAGCAGCCTTTATAGCAGCAGCAGCCTGTAACAAGGGCTCGTATGGAGAGGGCTTGGGGTCTGAATTCACTGATAATTGCTAAGGGACTCTAAGGGCTTGATGAGATCCCTTCCTCCTGGAGCCTCTGGTCTTCCGAGGGGTCTTGTTATATACACGAAGTTCTCGCTGCCTCAGGCAGCCACGGCTTTGACCAACTCTCCGCACCATGCATGTTGGGAATACCTTCATCGTTGACCAGGGTCTGTATTGGTTATCAGGCCTCTGTTGGTCTGCAGGCCACGTGGCGCTGTAGTATTCAGCGCTTAGCCCTTCGGAAGCCTTCCGTGTGACACAGCCGCCGCCTCTTCAGCAGCCTTCGCATTTATAGCAGCTCTGTCAGCAGCCTTCTTCTGTGCTATTATACGCTTGGCTACAGTAGCCCTAGGTGGCCCGCCAGCCTTCCGTTTCGGTGCTATCCTGGTAGGACTAGGCTCTAGGAAAATCGTACGCTTGGCTTCGGATTCGAACGGAGGCGGCGTGGAGTTAGCGACACTCCACGCAAGATCGACTGTAAGCCTGATAAGTGGGTTCTTGCTAGAAGGCGCCTGTTAGACTTTGATCTACGCATGGGAATCCTTACTCTAGTCGTCAAGCTGACTGACTACCTGAGTAGTCTGGCTGTCCGGAACAGAACCCACCTGTACTAAGGGCTAGCAAGGCCTCTGCGCCTGCTCTACGACCAGACGGGGACTCAGAGGTTGGAAATGTAGGTTCCGGTGTTCCCTCCATATAATTGAGCATGCAGCAGGCCAGCGAGTGTCGCAAATCTCTGAATAGCTCCAGTCGTAGTCAAAAAAGAGGCAAAAAACGGTCAGTTTTTGGCATTCCCGAAAATTTGGTGCGATTTTGCTGACGGGTGCGGGATCTGCGAAAATAAAGTGGGGAAAACCACTTGATTGCCGTTGGGAGTAATTACATGGCTTGTATAGTCTAGACAAAAGGACTCGTGATGATTCTCCGCAATCAGTCTCCAGGCAGCGAACAGGCCCAGCCATAGATCAATCGTCCCCGGATCTGGGTACGATTCCTGTGTACCCGTTCAACGTCGTGATGGTGCTTTGTGGGGCTCGAGGCGGGTCCCCTATCGCACAACACCTTCAGCTGAAAGAATAACACGGTTGTGCATTTTCTGTTAG
This sequence comes from Endothia cerciana, assembly GCA_026119935.1. Lineage (NCBI taxonomy): Eukaryota > Fungi > Ascomycota > Sordariomycetes > Diaporthales > Cryphonectriaceae > Endothia > Endothia cerciana. Next base: position 210,633 of record JALRMH010000053.1, read on the forward strand.
TAGTTCACTAGCACTATCTTCGGGCGAACTCGTTTCTCCTCAAGTTCTCGAAGAATCTGCCAACGTGCATTGATATTTACAGCCTAGAAGATCGGTAGCCCACAATCCTTTACCATCATTCGTTTCCCAACGAATACGCCATCGGGTCAATGGTTCCTTTTCCCCAGACCTAGCCACGAGCCTAAGTCTCATTCTTAACAGTTTTGTCACAGTCACATTTCCTGTATGATTTGACCCCAGTCTGCCATAACTTTGCCCATGGTGATACATCATTCATGGCTGATTTGAAAGACATGTCGTCTTCCCTCCTGGCGGGCGCCAACGCCACAGCACCTCTGCACGAGTTTCTCGGACACGTACCTGGTCTTGGCTGGCTTCAAGACTTCATTTCGCGATGGATCAAGCTAGACATCACCACGATCGCTGCCACGGTCACCATTCTAGGCACGCTGTCGAGGGTCTTTCAAGTTCTCCACGCATTCGCCATCAAGTTTTACTGGTACGTCACTCGGTTCTTCACAGCCTCGGTGTCTATAAACGCAAGGGACAAGCTCAACCGGGAGGTCCTCAACTGGGTGGGTGTCCAAGTCCTCACTCGGCAGGCCACCCGAATAATCACCGCTCGTTCCTGAGATGGTCAACTCTGATGCCTTCTACTACCGCCGCGCCGCGGATGGAACGAATCGATTACGACACCGACAAGCGTAAGCCCATCCAGTACCTTCCGACCTTTGGCAGTACATGGTTCTTCCACAAGGGCAACGTTTTCATCGTCCGGCGCGTTTCAGGGTCGTCATCGAGCACATATTTTATGGACAACGTCCCGGATGAGTATGTGTCTGCCCCTGAAGGCACAGAACCACTTGTGGTCATGTGTCTGGGCCGCTCTGTGGAACCTCCCGATTCCTCAACGCATGTCAGAAGTTTGCTGAGGAACAGCGCGATGCGTATGTGACAGTACGGGTTTCTCTAAGTCGCGATACGACGACGAGTCGTGGGAGACCACGATCTTACGCCCTATCCGTCCAATAGAGACAATACACTTTGACGAGAAGACTAAAGCCGACCTAGTCGCTGATGTCAAGAATTACCTGGACCCGGTCACTAGAAAATTCTACACCGATCGCGGCATTCCGTATCGAAGAGGTGAATTGTGATTTCCCCAGAACGTGCTCCCCTCATTTTATTACTGACAATATGGGCCCCGACAGGTTATCTACTGCATGGTCCTGCCGGGACCGGAAAGACAAGTCTATCGCTGGCTCTTGCTGGCCGTTTTGGCCTGGAACTTTATCTCCTCCACCTTCCCAGCGTCCGGGGCGATATTGAGCTCGAGAGGCTATTCACCGCGTTACCACCACGCTGTTTTATCCTCCTGGAGGATATCGACGCGGTCGGTATCAAGAAACGCGGCAGCTTTAAGCGCGACGGGGACCTTGACGAAGCCGAACACGAAGATGAGGACGATGAAGAGGACCGCTCCCAATATGGTGTCCGCAGCTCCCTCACCCTCTCGGGGCTGCTCAACGTCCTCGATGGCGTCGCCTCACAGGAAGGCCGTATCGTCCTGATGACTTCCAACTTTGCAGAGCGCCAGGACCGCGCCCTCGTTCGTCCGGGCCGCATTGACAGGATGATCTTTCTCGGCAACATCACCCAGCGGTCTGCGGAGCTGATGTTCAAACGCATGTATGAGAGTGATCCATCCACCCCATCCACGGAGGCGCTGAGAGCCGTAGCCGGAGAAGAGCTGGAGAAGCTGGCGTTGCAATTCAGCAGACAGATCAAGCCCGATACCTTCACACCCGCGCAGTTGCAGGGGTACTTTCTCAATCACTGCAACGATCCACGAAGGGCGGTCGTGGGCCTGGAAGATTGGATGACCGAGGAGATGGCTTGCATGGAGGACGCAAAGAGGCGAGCTAAGGAGGCAGCTCTAGCAAGAAAGAGGAGGAAGCAAAAGCAGCTGAGCCTGGTATTGAGCCCACAATTGGGAATGGAAAGCACAGGTCTGGCCAACGGCGGCATTGCTGGTCTCCATGGTTCGATTCCAACACCGCCTGTCAGTGCTAAACTTCCTACTTGCTGTAGCTGTGGTGGCTCTTCAGTCGAAGTTGTGGAGAACGAGGAGACAAAGGGGGCAAAGGAGGAGAAAGCGAGCACAAACTCCTATGTGTGGTCTGTTTAGCTCTAGTCCATGATCAGCATTTGTAATGTTATAAGCCGCCATTCAGGACCCACACATCTCTGATACGACTGTGACATCTATCAAGGCCGCTGAGCACCGAGACTTAACCGCCTCAACTGAGTTCGGTGATACGGGAGTCATGGAAGTCAGATCTGGCGGAGGCGGTTTCAGCCTGCCAGCTTCGATGGAAACTCTATTGTTGAGATGGCAATTCCATGCAACGGTAGCATGACTGCTACCTCCACAACTAAAGCCACAATCCACAAAAGTATCATCTTGTCTCGCTTGGTCTGACGTTCTCCAAGTGGACTGGCTGGGTATAGTCTGGCAGGATCTTATTGATGCCTACCTGAAGAAAGGCAGTTGCACACTACCTTGTTCTCTTGATTATTTCCTCTTTTGTCACCGTTCTAAGGCACACCCATCTTGTCTGCCTCCCCGGAGGCAGGCCCGGAATTTCGCTCGGATTACGAACCTTGTCTATGCTCAAAGCAAGTACCTGAACCCCTTCCTCATCTTCAGCGCCTCATCTACCGTCGTGCCCTCCATCTCGGCCGTCTGGTTGGCAACATCTTCCGCATCCCAATCGGCCAGCTCGCCAAGCTCCAAGTTCTTGTTCAACCGAGCCAGGATCATCCTGAATACCAGGCAACCCATAATTGTTACGCCAAACATCGCCGTTACGATGCCATACGATTTTCGATATCCGTTTGCGCTCAGATCCCATACATATGAGCCCGCAATATTCCCAAATTGGGAGAAGGCGTTGATCGCGGCGAGCGCGACCGCACGCTTCGCAGGAGGTCGGGGGAATGATGACGATATCCACGAGTAGAAGACGATGAAGCTGAAACATTATGATCAGTTCAATCCACAGCCACTGACTAGATGCTAACATACCCTGCATAAGAGCTGGCCTGGAGGAACAAGGCGACGTAACGACCAGCGGTGTTCAGAGTCGACATCGAGATAATGAAACCAATCATGCCGATTATGATGGGTCCGATGATATGCCAAAACTTCTCGCCAGTCCGATCCGAATGCCACGCGTTGATCAAAGACACGATACAAGAGAACACCCACGGCGGGGAGCTTAGCAGCAGAGTCGGAACGTAGCCATAGCCGAGCGTGCCGGTTAGGGTTGGCTGGTTCATATCGTCAACGTTCCCATCCATTACACGAGGAGACCATAAGCGACGTTACTCACAAAAAAGGCATTGAAGGAGAGCCCAACCACATACGCCATCAGCGTAAACATCATCACCCACACCCCGACGTCCTTCAGTGCCATGACCAGACCGTCCGTCACACCCTGCTCCTTCGAGTCCGCGTCCACCTCGCCTACGTCCTCCAGCATGCGAAGCTGAGCCACCTGGCGCTCCTCGTCCGTGAAGCCACGCGTGTTGTACGGCAGGTCCGGGAGGATGAGCGCGGCCGAGATGGCGATGAGCATGGTGACCGAGCCCTCGATCCAGAACAACCACCGCCACGCCGCATGACCAAGTGTGCCCTGCATGTTTGACAGGACACCAGCACCGACCAGCGCGGAGAAGGCGTTCGAGATGAGGTTGCCGCAGAACAGAATCGCGTTCCTCGTCGTCAACTCGCGGCGCGTGTACCACTTCGACAGGATGAGCAAGGCCCCAGGAAGGAATGCAGCCTCAACAAAGCCTAGGAAGAACCGCACCAGGACCATGCCCACGAAGCTCTGCACAGTGCCCGTCACCGTCGACATAATACCCCAAAGTAGCATCACAATGCTGAGGTACAGCGACGGCCGAGGAATCCGGTTGATGAACATATTCGAAGGGATCTGCATGAGGATATAGCCCACATACAAGATACTTAGACATGTCTCATACTGCGTATTGCTGAGCTTCAGGTCCGCCTGGAGGCCCTTCAGACGCGCGGAAGCGATGTTGTTTCTGTCGAGGTAGTTCATGATGTAGATGAGCACAAACAGCCCACAGCGGGCGTCAAGCTTGCGCTTGAGGCTCTTCTCGACGCGCACGCGATGCTCGGGCGTCATATAGGCAACATTGAGGTTGGTATCCTCGCCATTGTGTCTGGATGGGCCGGGAATGTCCTCAAGGTTCTCAACATCTTGCTTCGGCGACTCGGGCCCGCTTGGCGCGACGCTGGCAATGTCGTCCGGCATCCTGCGTGCCTCGATCGTGGACTCTGAAGCAGTTTTCTGCCTTGTGATGGTCGGCCGAGGGCGGAAATACCAGTGACGCGAGGGCAGGTCTTTGGCAAGAGAAGAAGGGAGCCGAGATCGCACAGAGCCGGAGGGTATGGCCGACTTTTGAACATCAGCAAGCGATCCACTTTTGCTTCCGCCTCCGCATATCAGTGCATTTAGCCACCACCCTCGACCCCAGAGGGGGCCCACTTCTGTGGTCAACCCCGTGGAGAGATGGGATGATCCGTTGCCCATGGCGCGACCAGATTTCCCAACGAGACCAAATTGAGTCACGTTGGCCCTTCCTCGGTAGTTCTGCGGCGACTCGTAACCGGTTTCGCTGTGGCAAATGCCTTAGGCTGGAACTCGACATGGGCGAACTTGGAATGTCCTCACGTCTAAGGATACTGGGTGCGGTCAACTACAGGTGACACCCGGCGGGGATCTGAACCTCGACTTCTTACCGCGCCTCAAACTTGTTGGGACTTCACTCTCCTGCTCGCAAAGATACGCCTCTCATCCTGCACACCGGCTTCGATTGACCGAGTTCATCAGCCCGAGCCCTCTGTTATCTCACTCGTCTGCGTCCCCTCCGAAGCGGACGAGCTTCATTCTCATCCTTGGTCTGAGGTTATCACTGATAAAGACGTACTGCGCGTGTGCATTCATGGAGCTCATGGGCAGACGCGCAGTATTTACTGCTCATGGGAGTTGGATAACATCCTGTATGCCCCAGTGCCAGCGCCGCCCCTCCCTGTCCTGCTTGCAGTTCGACGTCCTTGGGGCTGTTGAGACGTTTTGTACATGTCCTCTCTGGCGCACTCAGCCGGTACCGTGGGCCTTTGTCGACGCTGCATTCCAAGGTTGGGTTCCCGGTAGCATAGCACTGCTCGTGCCGCTGTGAGATGGCCGGGGAGTTGCCCTGATATCTCCAATGACTTCGAGCTCGGCAATACAGACCGTAGATGTTGGGGAGCCGACTCTAGTGCGGACCTGATATCACCTATATCAGCAAGATCGAAGTTTACCACCGAGCCACAGCATATGGGGATAAGTTCAAAGACGATCTCCCATCTCGACCATCCAGTGTTAGCCACCTTCTTCCAAGCGGACGGGCGAATGAAGTTTCAGCAAGCAATTATAACATCTGCTGAGATGAGACAGGGTCGCACACAATTTTGGCACCACTGTGATGACTACAATGATGCTCCCTAGCTCGAAATTCTTGATCACCACGCTTCCTCCCAGCGCCGCTCCAAGGTGGACACCTTTACGAGCTCTTGAGTCTCCTATTCTTCATGCGGCTGACACTTCGTTCAGATTCTGACCTCAAAAGAATGTACTTCGACCTGCTGTTGATCATTACCAATGGATTTCGTGGCCCTTGGTGTCACGAAAGATGTCACTCCTATGGTGTGTAACGGTCACAGCGAGCTATGTTCCCGGCGATACAGCAACGTCACCTTCGTGGGCGCCCACGACAGCGCCTTTGTGGGCAACGACACTGCTGATAACCAGAACATAACTGTGGCAGACCAGCTTGCTATGGCGCTCGGTTCATCCAGGCGCAGACGCGAAATAAGCGAGTGGCCATCCGGCTATACCATACGGACAGCACATGAGGGACGTCGTTCCACTAAAATGATCTCGCATGACTGGATTCTCGACGAGCTTGGATCATACGTCGCGTGAGTATCTTGAGCGCGCCAAGCCGCCGAGACCTAACCTGCAAAGCTGATACCTTGTGTGCTGGCACAAAGATGTTTAACACTATTTGAGTGAGTACCTTCGGTTTCCTCTCACGACATCTACAGCTCCAGAGCACATGCAAAGGCAGGGCGCCTCTATCACTCGGACCAAACAACAAAACTTAACAACTTGACTGATATGCTGACTGAGAAACCCGACGAGAGGGCTCCCAAAACCTTGTTGATCTATCCTTCTGCTCCGTAAACCGGCCGCTCGGAGTTGGCGCACAAGACCGTATGCTCCTGATGAACCACTGGCTCCAGGCAACGCGACCGGCATATACATCCCCAATAGATGCATGGCTGTCACCACCAACTCTCAGAGATACATCATGCGGCACGTTGATGCCTTCTGCTTGTCACTGGGTAAGCAACCAAACTGTGCAGCGGTTTACGTCAGACATCATTGACGCCCACGTCTCGCAGCTCGATTGGATCGACATTGGAGATGCAATGCGTGTATAGGATTCCTTGAACGGATTTGTGACTTTCGCAGCGATGCATAGTGACGTGCACGCGGTACGTGAGGATGACGACGAGATGATGATGTCGCGCCGCGCAGCGAAGTGAAATAGGTCAGCTTTGTTATCAAAATACCCATATATCGACACCCCGACGAACTGACAGAATCTCTGATGGGTTCGATCGGTTCAGCAAACGTCTGTCCTCTTGCAGACTTCGAGCGTATCTACAGCTTGCCGTCACCTCATACGTTACCTTCCGCAGGGTTGGCTTTTGGTGACGGTCTTCTCGCTTCAGCCTTTTCCAATCGGGTCATCTATTACATATGAAGGCGACAAGAAAGTCCTGGCCGCGACTGTGTAAGGTTTGTCCTAGGGGATCGTTGGGTATCGCCTTGAGACACGTATGAGGCTTATTATTAGTAGGTGCGTAGGCCGGCGTCTTTCCCCGGGAAGTGTATTTTCGTCCACGTGTATACATGGCTTACCCAGGATGGTCTTACACAGGGCCGATGCAATGTGTCGCGTGGTCTGCACCGCGGGATGGATTAGCCTGTGAGACAGCGAGAAAGCACCCACCGTGAGTGTTGGGAAGCTCCACTGCGGAGGAACAAAAAAGAAGCGAACCGCACTGGATGTGATACATTCGAGCTTACGTTAAGCCGCGCAACTTGAATGGAAACAAGGCTGATTCCATCGTGCAGTACATCTCGATCGTCATAGCCTGCTAGGCTTTCTACGTTAGATGCAATGTCAGAAACACCATCGACACCTTCATGGTGACACGCAGGGGGTTCACTGCTTTCGAAATGTGGTTAGTGAGGCTGACTGGCCTGGAAGGGCACAGATACGAAGGTCCGGTAATTAACATCGACGCTGCTTGAAGACACCCATGGCTTCTTGAGAGCCTGTCCATCCCCGAAGACGACCTCCCATTGTCTAGAAACGGCTCGCGGATCCGCCACTGCCGGTGCTTTCAGGCTCGCATAAAGAGGCTGGATCCACCGAGCCACGCCTCACCCCGGCGGACCCCGCTCAAACTTTAATCTAGGCGACTATAGGTGGACCACGCGTGAGATTACATAGTATAAACGGCTGATTTCTTACTCGGGACTTGTTGAGTAAGTCGTCCCCCAGAATGCTCTGCTATGACACGCGAATCGACAATAGAGTCTTATAGCTGACGGATCAGTCCCCCGTCGGGTAGAGTTCCCAGTGTCAATTTGTTGCAACCCGGTCCGAGTCAAGCATATGACCAGTGCCAAGGATTGGGATTGATCCCCCGTCAAGACTGAGCAAGAGATCATCGTTCGGATCACACGTAAGGCACAAGTCGCCGTCTGTTCTGGAGGAAGTGGCGCAGAGTCGCAGACAACCGTGGTCAAGGTCATGGCTCCGGGAAAGCAGATCAGGCCGCAACGCCCCGAGCGCAAAACTTTCACCGGTCTCATATCCCGGGCTTCCCTCGAGACCTAACAAGACGAAACGGCTCCGATTTCCATTTCAGAAATGAATGAGCGTTCCGAGGTCCGGCTCTGTATACTTCTTGCACCATTAAAACCTACTGGGATGGGCTTTGCAGGCCTTCTAGGACATACCAACCTAGTACTGCAGGACAGTGTAAGTCCTCGGCCTTACCCGACAACCAACTGGAAAGTAAAAACTGAGAGTGCCCTATTTGCTGACGCAGGCAAGTTTGACCTTTGACGCCCAACTGGGCAGATCCCTCGTAATTACCGGTGCCAGATTCCCATTTAGGGGCGGCAGGATGGTGCTGGGCCCTCCCGAACCTCCCATCGGGCACTAACGTTCGGTGGAGCACCCCCGAGAAGACATGGACAGGCACCGAACAGGGTAGCCTCCCAAATACTCCCTCAGAGATTTGCATACATATCAAGGCCATACGCGGACGAAAAGAATAGTCACGGTGCGGGTTGGCCTTCTCTCCCTCATCCGCAACTCTTTGTTGGCCCCTCCTGAGCCATCGCCGGCTCTCCTGGCAAGCTTTCCCCGGCTGGGCCGACAATAGGAGGTTCTCTCCTCCTCGAAGCTCCACGGTTTCAGGATGGCGCTGGCGGCGTTCGGGGATCTGGAAAGGGCAGCTTGCTGTCTTTTGCAGATCATCAAGGACACGCCGGAACTGGGAAGAATCACAAAGGTGGCCATCGCCGGAGACATGGCTGTGCGGAAATACCTGCCTGACTCGAGGCAACACGGGGCAGGGGTAAGTCGCAGTCAACTCATCTCACTTGAACCGTTCAAGGCTAACGAGATATTAGCAAAGTATTGACCTGATCACCAACTCGGCGACGTCCGCCTCCCTCCTGCGGAAGAAGCTACTACAACACCCGATGTCACCGTTAACCGAATCGTCCGACCGGCTTCTCTACTACCAGACGTCTCCACCGGCGTCCCCGTCAGCATCCGCACGCAAGCCGGGCATAGAGGTCCGCATCACGCCCGAGATGCTTTGCCCCTTCCTGCCTGGCGCGGCAACGCCCGTGCACGAAATCACTCCTTTGCCCGGGCAGCTTCCTTACATCTCGCTGATCGATCTGATCGTGTTCAAGATGGATGCATGTGGCCTCCGGGACTCCCCCCAGGGCAAACAACAGGAGGCGAGAGACGCGGCGGCGCTTCTCGAGCTGGCGACCGAGCACTGCGCGCTGGTCCTGAACCAGGACCAAGCACGTGTAGTTGACGAGTGCCTGCCGGATATCCTGCGGCACTCCGCATCCGACAAACAAAGCAAGGCATGGTGGCAGGCTCGACTGACTGGGAGGTGTGACCCGGACGCCCGCAAAGAGGCAAAGGAGGTACTCACCGACCTGATCGAGAGCATGAGCCTCAACGAGAGCAGCAAGAAATCTGCTACCGACGGCGACAATAAGCGATGGTCCATGAACCTCTCGAGTCGTACGTCCAGCTCCAGCTCCAGCTCCAAGACGTCGATCGACTCCATGTGCTCGGGCTCCTCTGGCAACCTTACCACATGCTCTTCGCCTACATCAGGCAACAGCAGTCCCGACCTTCCAGGGTCCCCGAGGTCTCCACACGATCTCACGTGCACGATTCCTCAACGGCCACGCAAGTTCAGCACGTCGCAACACAGTCCAACCAAAGGCCATTCGAGGAAGAAATCTACCGCGGATAAGGGAGGGTCGAGGCGCCACAGTCAGATATTGGGAGGTCTCCCAAGCGGTGGCATCGCACAGATTGCGCAACTGCTGGATGACAGCTCTCCTGACTCCCCCGGCCTCACCTTGACTGGACGGTTCGAATCTACGCCTGTAGTTGACCACGGGTTTTCTGCCGACGGTTCCTATTTCTAATTTTTTTGAAAACACCTCTCTGTCCTTTTTTTCTTTTTTCTTTTTATTTTGGACACGCTTCTCTGGATATGATTGACGACCTTGTAGCGCGATTGTGTTCATGGTATCAAAATGGCTGGTCTCGAAAAGTTTGCTTGATTTTTGCTTGATTTTTGCATAATGTATCTGCACTAATGCATTGTACTATCACCATGGACTGGGAAAAAAAAAATTTATACCCCGGCATATACATTAACATAGGGCTTAGTTAGAGTAGTGTTGTATTTAGATAGACTGTCATCACAATAAACTTCTCTTTTGTCGGGCGATTTGGGCTCTTGCTGCAGGAAATGCCAGTTAGGCGGACAGACCCTTGGTGCCCGAGTGAAAATTGACCTAGACCAACGCTCGATATTGAGCAGCTCTTAGAGCTCGCGTAACCGGCCCAACAACCCTATACAAGCCTCTCAGACCTCCTCAAGAAGCGGCGTGTATTCGTCGGGATTCGCTGTCCCAACGCGCGTTGTTGCCCTCGTGCTTGCTTTGACACGCAAGGCCTCCCGAATCTCAGCCAGACTTCTATCAACCCAAGAATCGAAACCCGTCATGCTGAGGGGGTACATAACCCGGTTCGTCGAGGAGACCATCCAATCCGTTGCCTCTGGCGCTGGCGCCCGGGTCAGGACATCGAAGTCTGCCGACAGCTCCCTGCAGTACTGGTCCAGAGCCAGGTCGTTGACGTCGAGGCCGAAAGGATCCTCGATCTCCCGCCCGATCCTCTCGAAGCTGAGCACGATGTACGCCGCAAAGAGGGTGCCGGGGATCGTCAGCCAGCCCAGGAAGTTCCACAGCTGCAGCGGCAGCAGAAGAACATACACCCATGTGACCTGCGCTATCGCGATGCTGTATGCTACCGGGATGGGGGTGTTTGATATCCGCTCCAGGCCGGCTTGAATCTCACCCAGGTTTGTGATGCAGCCCATGGCAGAACCCTGGTGCAGCCCGTCGAGAGTTTTCTGCTCAACCACGTGCTTCATATAGGAAGACAGGTAGGTCAAGATCTCCAGTGGTAGGTTTCCCAGGTTGTCTGTGGCACTTTCGAGCACTGCCCGGGGATCCTCTGCAGACAGCGGAAGGCCTAGGTATTCGGCGGCACTAATGGCGTCAGCGTGAAGGGAAGCCAGAGGTACAGAGACTTCTTCTTACTATAACCAGCGGCTCTTCGGCTTGGGTATCAGAGCGGCCTGATCAGCCCTCCCGGCCATCGTGTCCAGATGAACGACCAGCGGCGCCAGGTCAAGGTACACCGTCGCTGGCTCGAAGCGTAGACGATGTTTGAGAGCCGCCGCAAAAGCATTGAGGAGATTGATTGCCGATAATTTGCCCAACAGGTCCTGTTTGCCCAACTCCTCCGATACACCATGGCGCTCTTGCACGAAGACCCAGATGAGCCTCGCCATAACCCTCGAGTTGAGCATCAGCGCGGACCAGTATTTGCTTCCATCGCTGTACCGCTCATACGCGGTCGAAAAGCGGAAGGACAGCGACAGACCGACGATGAAGCCCAGGACCGTGAGCAGGATCGAGTCGATGCCAAGGTCATAGACATACTGGCAGACCGCCGTTATGGCCGCCGCCCAGATGCCAACAAAGACCAGCGGCGCGATGATCTTGGGCAGGACACTCCCGTAGAGTCGGAGGCAGAGCGGCACACGGCTGAACTGGCGGATGTCCCTCGGGCCCTCAAAGTAGTCGTCCAGGTCCAGCTCGAAGGAGCGCACCGGCTTGATCCCGCGTGGCGCATAGAAGTCATGCTGCTTCCACGTAGGGCCGCGGGTGGTCCCCGACGGGGTGGATGGCCCAGCGCTGCTGGTAAAGCTGCTGCCACGCAGAGTGACTGATGGTGACATTATCGCTGGGCTTACTCCAGGACGTCAGATGCTTGACGGCAAGAGGTCGAAGCCTCTTGGAGAGCTGGGAGACAACAAAAATTTGAGCCATCCTAGGAGCGCTTTGGCCAGCGGTCCACGGGGCGTCCTTCGCGTAGAAAAGATGGGTGGGTCTGAACAGCGCGCCTGTGGACTCAGCGGTGAGCAGGGGCCACGACGATCCTCATTCATTGGATTGATTGGCAATGCGTGTCTGATTGTTTTCTGACGGAGATATGTAAGATAGCTCAGATTCCACGTGGCAGCTGAAAGAGTATCCTTTGGTATGCGTGAAGGCGGTCAGCCACTTGTCATCCATGGATTGTGACTGCGAAATTGAGACTATTCCGAGTCAGTCCTCTGACCAAGCCGGACATCCGGCTTAAATCTTCTGCAGCCCTACATTCCCTCTCACCTTCAATTAGCCCTGACTTCCATCAACTTCCGAAAAGCCAACAAAGCATCCTTGTCAAAACAGTAAGAATGTCCAAAAGCAAAACAACTGTTCGCATTGGCAGAGTCGCAGTTTTCAGAAACGAAGTTCTATAGCGCCAGGCACCAAACAACGATCTCCAGCCTAAAGACCTCATACAAATCTGACTGGCTAGGAAATATGGAGGATATCGATACCTCTATGGGAAATCATCCTCACCTCTCCTAGATTTCCCTCTCTACTAACGGCGGTGGGTTGCTAGGCTACCTTTCCTTTCTCCCGGTCGCCCAAACACTACGTTGACTCTGGGAACCGCGTTCTCGCCACCGTGAGTGCCCATCTTCCGCAAGCAGGGAAGAAAGAGAACGAAGGGTGGAAAGGGGGTGAAAGGGAGAGAAAGGTAAACAACGAAAGGGTGGGGGGTCCGGCTATGAAGAAACCCGAGAATAGTGATATTCGTCAAGTGCCACACCTGGAGACATACCATATTGCTATGTTCCATGCCTTCAACACATGAGCACTGACACTCAGTGCTACCTAGGTAACGAGAGCCCAGTTCCTTGATGATAATATCAGCGCCCTTCTCACTATTAATGGCGAGACCAGTCTGAGAGATATTGTTAGATATCGGACTGAAGCCAGAATAGGAAGGCAGGGCTAGCTCAAATAATGAACCTAAACTGTTCGAGTTCGCTGCTATATTCTTCGACAGGATACTTCGATCCACAATTTTTAGATCTTCGACGCTGCATATACCCAAGTCACCATCAGCAACTCCCAACTCATATTTCGATATCATTCCACACGTTCCAAGGGAATGTCATGCAGGAACTGGTCGATGGCTTGTTGTCCTCGGCTGTGTATTGAGTTTACTGGATAATGACGACTTGCTCTTGATCTACACTATAACATGTCTGCAAAAATAAGTGGTCAGTGATCACTCGAAAAGGACGCAAGAAGGGCGTATCCTGCGGACCCCGCAGAACAACAGACCATCTGAGAGGAGAAGTGGTCAGACAGTATTTGAATTCGATGTTGACCATAGGCCACGAGGCAACAAAGCATGATTGTGGTCAGTTTCTTCCTCTTCAAACATTGCACATATAATTATCTCAGTCAGCACCCACAGAGAGTCTCACCGACTACCTATTCAACTTGCATTCAGTGTTCCTGCACAAACCTCAGTGACACATATTATGGGTCGTAGACTGGAAGCAAAGTTTTCAGGGAATGTTGAGTAATTCCAAGACCTATTCAGCGACACACTCTAGGTAGTCCAGAACCAAGGCCGGCATCGTTTCGGCAGTCACATTGCAGATTTCCTCTGCATTCTGTATGTGCAGCAAAGCTGCCTTTTGCCTCTGCTTCAATGACAGCGTAATACCGTTCAGCTATGCTATAACAAGGTAGCCAAGCTCACTGAACCGCTCAAAAGGGCTATGCCCATGTTCCACGAAATGCTGCGCACTGAGGACGATTCCTTGCAACCGCTACCGGTTGGAACAGCTTTGCTGCCGCTTCCAATTGCCACGATATCCGATCCACAATCAGCAGCCTCTGCGAGATGTACTTGCTGGTTATCCCAATCAAAGACCGCATACGCTGCCCTGAGGAACGGATCACCGAGAATGTAGGTGGGAGGATCAGTATCGACGCTCGTGTCGCTAACCCCAAGGAAACAATACTGCAATCCATTTTCGGTCACCTCAGTAAGTAGGTTCTCGTATGTCACCTGGATAGTCTTGCCGTCGAAATTAACGTTCAGTCCACCGGCCTGGTTCTTGATGCTGCAGTCCACCAAACAGAAACTGCCCGCACCCGATGCTATCTCTGTGCCATTCACATCGTCACAGATCTGAGACGAGAGACCCTGGGGGGTAAGGATATCGCTGGTTCCACTATCGAGTACTGCGAGGAAGCTGGCCTGGCTGTATTTACTTGAACTTGTAGTGTTTGGCTTCGTGATGCCAACAGATTGGACCGTCACGTAGTAGCTTACGAAGATATCAGCGAGATTCACGCATAATTCCGGCAACCCTCTTCCAGAGTCCAGGGGAAATTATCAAAGCCGAGAAACATACCCATAATTTGGGAACGTTTTCTGTCCGTCGTAATATGACGGAGACGTCATCTGAACTGTCTCGAGCGGCAATGTCTGGAGTGACCCGGAGAACTTCTTTTTGTCCAAACCTCCAAAGATCATGGCGCCGGTCGTGTTGTCGTAGTCTCTCAGGTCGAGACTGAATGCACGGCTGGCAATCTGGCCCTGGGAAGCGAGAGAGTCCAGGATGAAGCTGTAGGGCTGTTGTGATGAATTGTAGCCAGAAACTGAGCTCGGGCCCATGCCCATAATCCCCAGAGCTGTTGCATTGGTGACATTTGCAACTCCGAACTGCTGCTTTGATATCGTCAAGCCTCCAATGTCTATCGTGTCGGTATAATAATTTAGTTCGATTGTTGTTGTATCAGCGTATTTGAAAGTAGTGCCTTCGTTCAGGGACTCGGATGTGGCCGACGAGGACGGATCATATCGAGGAATGGATTCGCAGTACTGGGGCGATGTGGCGTCGACATCAGAATTACTGTCGCTGCTTGCTCCGCCCTCACTCGAGGTTGTGTTCGACCGAGATGCGGTGCTGCAATCCGGATCGACCCAGAGCTCGGACGAGCCAGTGTCCAACACCACGGAGGTATATTGTCCCCCAATAGTAATGTTGATGGTGTATGCTGCTTGCAGGTTTGTGAGATCGACAGAGGCGAGCTTGCCGCTTGCTCTCTTCCGGAGCATCCGTTGTAGACCAGGGCGCTGCCCATTTCTTGCGACCGGTACGTGAACCGCTCCGGGGACATGGAGAGCCGCGGCTGACGATATGAATGAGAGCGCAAGAAGCGCAGACGGGACATTCGAGAACATAATAAGACAGGGCAACACGGAACTTGCACCCAATTGATGATGTGATACAGGCACAAAGTCCTCTTAGGTCAGGAGCAAGATTATCTGCAAGCAAGAACAAGTCAGAGGATAGGATGCGTGCCACCCGAGGGGGCCGAAAATGAGTATTTGTGCGTGGTTTTCTCTTTCTATAGAGGTTTGTTGCCTTCCTGGCGAACACGAACTGATACTGGTTCATAAGCTTACCCTTTTTGCCCCTTTCAGCCATGCATTATTGGGGCCAATATCGAGCCTCTCATGGCCAATGCCGGACTTTAGCGCCCAAGCAGGGGGCAAGAGCCGACGAAGTTCAAATTAAGGTAGCTCTTACCCAAGTATTTGACATACCACGGACCGAAGTGCTACCCTGGTGCCGCTCTGTTGCCTGGTCCTTTTGCTCGGCTCAGCAAGCGATCCAGTGAGGTGTGGTTCTGGCGCCAAGGGGAGCTTCGATTCTCATGCAGGCGCCCAAGCATATGCCCGTCTGACATGAGAGCGCCTCATCTCTGCGTCGAGCCTAACCCGTTGAAGAAAGCCGAGTTCATGGTTGTAACAAGCTTATCTCTGCCAAATGCACAATCTCCGAGAATAAGGATACATGTAATCTTGTCATGCCAGTAGTAGACTGTTGGTAGTACCGTCAGAGATATCAGATGAGGAGACCTTCCAGTATACATGGCGGGACACAAGTCAGCAGGATATATATACAGTTGAAGGGGACGATGGACCGAGGAAGTGCCTGAAGGTCAGTCTTTAATCTCACGTTGTCCCTCTTACGTCTAGTATCAACCATGCTAATACTGCAAAGAAAGGACCCATACGATGTGAAGACAAGAGACTAAGGCCATCGTCTTCTATCAGATGAACCAGAAAACCAACCAATCGAATTTCTCTCAAACTTTCGGACAGATACGGAGCAAACAGTCTAAGCCTTCACTTTCTCTAGTGTTGTGTCAAATGCTGTTGAGTTGATCAGATTGCGGAAAAGAAAGGTAGAAGACGTCAGGGAATAGTGTAAACAACAGAGGGGAGGTGAAGCAAAGAAGGAATAGTAAGAGGAGAAAAGAGAGCAAGAGATAGAAAAGGCAAACAAGAAAGAAAGAGGAGAAAAAAGGGAAAGAAAGAATAAGGAATCAAATAAAAGGGATGACTGACATCTCGAAGGGGTCCGGGTTGCTGTGCAATAGCGCTAGCCCTAACCCTCGCGAAAAACGGATGCTCCAAATTTGACGTAGCTCCCCACAACCTTGGAACACAGCAGCAAACATAGACCCGCAATCTCACTCGAGGTGTGCGCCCTTGAGCATCTGGTCACCTGTACGCAGCCACCGGACCAAAGGACTCTGCTGCCTTCTTTTATATCCCTCTCTCTGGCCTTGCGGACCTGAGTTACGGGTGGAATCCCTCCTCAGCTGCTTTTACAACAAGCACAGGAGCCATGTTTGCACCCTCCTCCAAGGTCTAGTCACGCAGCACACCGCGCGTAAGGAGGCATTATCGTTATGGACAACGAGGACGAGGTGGCCGCCCTTGCGAATGTGACCGTCTCACGTATAGACGCATTGATCGGCGAGCTGGAGTCCCTGATTGCAGCTTGGAAGAGGAAACTAGAAGCCTCGACCAAATTGGAGCGACGGGAACAGCCCGACCCCATTCCTGGTCTCCATGACTTCATCGTGTCGGTCAGGGGCACGAGAAACTCGGTCCAGCGCCTCCTCAAGGCAAGAGCTGCTGCTCTACAGAGGAAAGATGACGGGATCCACAGCGTCAGCTGGCAAGAACGGGACAACAAGGATAGGGCCGTGATCCAAGGCTGTGGTCTGGCTCCTCACCAGGAGCAGTGGGATGCGATCAAGCGCACCCGCGGGCTTCTGGCATTTCGCCGTCGGTTCACCGGAAAGTCAGGGAAACTGGGGCCGACGATAGACGCCGTGGTCGAGAACGGAACAGAATGGCTCAAGGTTTCAACTGTGACAGAAAAGAAGTTAATCTGTCAAATGGCCCAAGAAGGATGGCACCCGGATGATTCTTCAGACGGAGACGAGTCCGATGGCAGTGACGATGAGAACGTTGGGATTGGCATCGTGAAGACCACAAAGCAACTTGTCGAAGCAGCCCGGATGCACCGCTGCAACACCCGAATACCAAGAATACGACTTGTGCTACCAAATCTCACACTGGGACGCGTGGATGCCATCGACAAAATCCTCGACAGGGTCCGCTCTCTCGGGTTATCCAAGAAGCAAGAGGGCGATGTCGAAATTATTGTGGACTGTGCAGATGGCGTATTTCTGCAAATGCCCATACCTCCCTTGGAACAGGCGTTTACAAGCTTATTCTGCGACACAAATCAAGACCGCCTTACTTCGACGGTGAATCTCGAGCTCACCATCATCCTCAGTCTCGTCTCCGATATTGCACATGCGGAGACCGAGCCAAAAGAATGGTACTCCCGACAGACTCTTTCGCACATTGAGGACGAGGCCCATGCCCCAGGTGTCCGCCTGCAAAGTGTCTATGCAGCTTTGAGAGGGAGGCGCCTTCAATGTACCCAAGAGGTGGCTAGAGAAGTTCGGAACGTGGTCGACGATTTGGGGACCGAGACGACAAAAACCCGTACCCTGGTATTCTTTGGGCGTCAGAGTATGCAAGACGGCTTTGATACACCACGCACTCATACTATGGCCGATCTCAATGGCGATAAGGTTGAGGCTGTTGAGAGCAACGGCTCGGACAGAGAAGCGGAACGCCGGAGGCTAGTGGAGCAGCTCCGGAAGCTGTCGAGATATCCTGTGCCTGATAGCCTTCAGCTACCCATTGAAATTGTCGGCGATGATGAGTTCAACCATGAGGACTATCAAGCGCTGATAAATGCTGGAAAACTCCCCCCAGTGGCGGCAAAGGTATGGGCCAAGCTCGACAGGTCTTACAATAGATCCTGCCATCTGTGGGGCTGGCTGCAAGACATCACGACAGTCTCCGCAAACAATCTCAACACGAGGCTGATTGATGCAA
The DNA here is from genome assembly GCA_026119935.1 of Endothia cerciana. Lineage (NCBI taxonomy): Eukaryota > Fungi > Ascomycota > Sordariomycetes > Diaporthales > Cryphonectriaceae > Endothia > Endothia cerciana. Next base: position 228,831 of record JALRMH010000053.1, read on the forward strand.
CTGTTGATAAGGTACATAGCGTCGCGGTCGTCCTCGACGGTACCCTTGGCGTGTATTGTACTCCTGACAGTCCGCCGCTCCTCTACCTATGAGGTTATGATGCTGCTCCAGATTCTGACTATCCTCTTGCATAGGAACGTACAAGCCCCTTGGAAATCGGCCCCAGGTTGTACCTCACTACTCTTGCCATCAGCATCAATACTGCCAAGCCTTGCCCCAGCGACAAATGGAACGAGATCAAGGACGCGAAGCACGAGCGGAAGGAAGCTAGAACGAAGGAAGCCAAGAAGATGAAGGCCGCAGGGACCTGGGGCCCGAGCTTAGGTATTCCGGTCAAATGGGACGAGAATCAGCTCAAAAGGCAGGACGTCCGGCGAAAGAAAGGAGGAGGTACCAATGGGTCAGCCATGTCATCCTCGTCCGCGTCTGAAGACGTCCAGTGAAGCCGATTATCCGTCCAATCACTCGCCTCTCGTTGGCTAACAGGTATCTGCAGACGGACCATTCGGTCGGTATTTCACTACGGCTCTCCGTATCCTCGAACTTGAGAGGGATGAATCAATCTCTCCAAGACTGATACTTACCTGCATGTATACTTTTGGTGCATTGGGATCGTCGACTGTCGGGTCCAGGATGTCTTGAATGGGCGCCCTCACCCTCGTCGAGATCGTATCGCACGTCAGTACTTTAAGACCTTTCCGGCCGCTGCGATGTTACGGAGAAGTTATGGTCATCACCCGCGTCAGATACTTTGTTGATGAAGCTCTACACACTATTAAGGGGCATCAACCTTGAGCCTGCCATCGGCCAACTCATTCAGCGCTGCCCATGGCACGTCTGCTGTGCCTTCTGGCTGCATTCACACGCCACGTCGTGCTCTATTACTAGCCCCACGATTCTATGGGCCTAGACATCTACTCCTAGTACCAAGTAAGCACTACTAACTCGTCCCACTACGCCCATTATAATCCCGGCGGCTAACCGCAGTATCAAGTTTTAGGTTTTGCAGATCCCAGCCGGCTTCAAAATATTGCCCTCGTCCCCGGAAAGTCCGCGGTCATTCAGCTCCTCCCTCCAATTGATAAATAGATGAAGGCCTATCTGCAGTGCTGAGGAAGGATATCATCTTTTCACTTGTAAGCACTTATCCCACGGTTGCAAGATCACCTCGCACCAGTTTTCTTCACGATGAATTCGACAAATCTGGAATCAAGCTCTCAAATAGGTTCTCCGGCTATGAACATGGCAGGGTTGCCTCACATCCAGACTGCTTTCACGCACTACCGTCCGGAGTTCGAAATGCTCTGGGTCATCATCACGTACGCTCCTTTCCTCGCGAATACCTTTCGGTTCACCTCACCGAGGTTCGCACGACTCCGGAACTACCCGTATCTGCCAACGCTCATCCACATCTTCTCCGGGCCGATGCTGATCCTGCGATACCACGCACGCTATGCTGCCACGCGCACATGGCCTCGGCCGGAACTCCCAGATCTCCTGCTGTTCGCCGCCATGAACATTACATCCTTCGCCCTCGAGGCTTACAGGTCCGGCCAATCGCAGACCGCCCCAGTCGCCAGGTCAGGTTTTCAGGCCGCCATCCTCATACACGCAATCGCCTTCGGCGCCTCGTGGGCGCAGGGAAGGGAACCTGTCCTCTTCCGCGCTTCCGTCAAGTTCCTGAACTGGTTTACCTCATTTCGGTGGACGCTTGGGGCCCTGGGCAAGATCGATCCTCGTCTGGCACCGGTGAACAAGGCCTTGGTGAAGTACGAAGCCACGATGGTCCTGTCTTGCAGTTTTGCCATGTGGGAAGCCGGGATCCCGGCTGGCGTGCCGGCATTCTTGGGTGTGTTGGCAGCCTTCTTGGTCATGGAGCGTGCTGTTGCTGAAGCCGTCTTCGGGTGAGTCTCATGATTTTTATGAAACGACTTTCCTGTCCGCGCGCTTGCTAATCCGCCTGCTCGGTAGGATGCCTGACAGCAATCTTTTGAAGAGGCTCGCTTTGGTCTCAGGCTATGTCGACTATGATCTTCTTAAGAAGAAGGCAGCAGAGGGTGATGAAGCTAATGTGGTGGAGGGTGGTGAGGTGAAGGCTGATCTCTAGAAGAACATATCCCGACCGTAGGGATGCCTGAAAGCCTTCAGAGTAGGGCTGCGGCAACTCGGTATCACAGTGCTCTCTTGCACTCCATATCTACTGCCGCATTGTCGACTCGTGCCCAAGACTGAAATGGGAGGTCACAAATAGACCTATTCGAGGTAGGGCAAGAGGAAAATCCATAATAAGTCGCAGGGGGTATTTCCTGGCACCCCTGGCCAGCCACACCACATGTATATATATAATTGAACTTCTCCACTCCTCTGCTCTATTGTTATGACCACAGAAGGTGGCAGGTCACAGGAACAGGCCGTCTCAGTGGAGACAGGACCACGTTGGCCCGGATCCAACATGCGTGGCGCAGAACTCCTTATGCCAGTGACATTGCTTATGTAGCCCAGGGTTAGGGTTGCAAGCCAATCAGGGAGGATAGTTATTGATATGAGTTATTCAAAGCTATCCGGGTAGCTTGGGTATGTTGCTATCTAAGGTATCCAGGTCTGAAGAGCTGGGTATATGAAGGACAGACTTTCCTACTGTCAGATAGATTTCCTTCATAGCTCTTCAGTCGTCAATCTAAGTTCTAAGTTCTGGATCTAGATATTTAGAAGCTTCACCGCTAGTGACTACTGCATCAGCATTCAAGACTCGTGTTTCCTGTTCAAGGCCGAATCTTGGCACCGCTCTTGCTAGCATAAACCCAATAGTCCTTTGGTATCTTCGGATTAATGCAGTGCTCATTACACTCTTGAGGGAGGAAAAGATACTGTCAGGCGTGAGACCTGCACTCTGGGCTGACGGCCCTAGGACGGAGGACCGGCGGTAACGCTGCGAGGCCGCGCGGCCTACGCAATAGGGTTTGCGCCGACTCCCCGACAGACAGACTCTATATCAATGGACCAAACGGGCGAGGAGGCAAGGAAGGAGGAAGGAAGGCAGGTTCAGTGGTCCTTAGAATCAGCTAGCTAGCTGCGAACACACTGCTTGGGGAGCACCTCACACCCTCTCACTTCACTTGTGATCCTACACCCTGACAGACATCGAGATCGAGAGGTTGAAGGACGTGAGAAGTATGATGAGGCAAATAAAGTAACAGAATATTATTCTGAAAGCATTTCTTATATAAAATCCTCAGTTGTATAGCTGCCATGGCCATCCAGGATCAATAGTCTGGCTTCTGAAGGGCCTGCTGGCTGGCTGCCTGGGATGAAGATCTTTTTCAGCCATTCAAGTGCTGTTGCATTCGTGGTCCATCCATTATCCGTAGCAGTAAACTGCCAGCCATCGAAAGAGTCCAGAAGAGTAGGAAACCATTATTGTTGTACGGTTTTCCCTTTAAATATAACTAGAGGAAGAAGATGAGTGGCTAGTTACGGAGATACACTCGAAGAAAGAGGTCTAGGCTCGAGATCCAGGGTCATTTTTCTAGATTAAACGTGAAGAAAAGTCACCAAGGACTAATCCATTCTCTCCCTGGCCTTCTATTATCCCAGCCTCGTCCATATTCCATCGGTTAGCCGGCTTGATGGCTTAGGTCTGAGGAAGATCGAATAAACGGAACCAAGGCCGTATTACCTCTGTTGTTGCTTTATTAGTTTGAACTGAGGCAATCCTCTAGGCTCTCCGAACACTAATTTCTGGATTTCTCTTCAGGAAAGCCGTTGTCCACTTCTTTCCGAGGGGTTGAGAGTCTCCATGGATCGAAAGGATCTTCTGGGCGAAATGGTTGAGTTCTGGATGGCTAGGTGGAAGCCCTAGGCTTTCCTGAATAAGGATCAATTCAACCAGCTTCTTTTCCTGATCAATAGAAAGCCTTTGCTGGTTTTGATGGGCTGTTTTATGTAGCTCTGTTCCTCTCAAGCGGTTCTGAAGAGTGCCTCTCGGAATACTCCATTCGAGAGAGGCTTGTTTCTGAGATAGGCCGTTTCTGATAGCCTCAACGGCTTGGGCCAGCTCAGTTTCGGTATAGGGCTTCATAGAGGGCATATAAAGATCCTGTGAAAAGATGAAGTTATTCGGAATTAAATTGATTGAGAAAGAATAAAAAATGTAGAGGTGGTTGAAGAGGCGGTGTGGCTGGCCAGGGGTGCCAGGAACTTCCCCTTGCGACTTACCGCTCGCACATTGAGCTTGCGACCCCCTCTCGTCCCCCCTGCGGCAACGACGCCCCTGTTCTCTCACTGGGCGAGATCATATTCCTCGATGGCGACGGCGTCGAGCTACCAGATGACGCCGCTGTCGGACCATAACAATCAGCCCGGGCTGTGGTATTGATGGGAGAAAGTATCTATGTAATTCAAGTTGGAGCCGGCCTCGTCAAGGCTGACGTGAGTTCGCCCAATCGTCCAGCCTGCGTCTCAACGAGCTCAAGTCTAATAGGTCTGCGAGCCGTACCACTCATCGCCCAGGTAGAGCCCGGCAGGCCTCACATCAACTCTGAAGAAGACGGTTCGTGTCAACATGTGACTCGGGTCTAGGTTGGTGACGTATCGTCATCTCCACGGATCTTCCGGTGGAAGCCCTCCAGGCAAGATGTCAAACCCAACTCGGACTCGATTGTAGTATTGGAGAGAACAAGCGATAGTATGTTAAGTTTGCTTTTCCTGCGTATGACAACTTGAGAGCTCTTCCGGACTATCTCATAATCAAGCCACAACAAAATCCACTTGCACAGCTGATAGGTGCCCTGGTGCCTTGTTTGGATTCGAGCGACTGAACACAGGCTACTGTTGGGCAATCCTTCGCTTTTCAACAGCCCGAGCGCACCCTCTATCGCTCCAGCACGATCAATTTCAACATGCGGTCCCATCAGGGACAAGAACACGCCCGTTCGGCTGCCCCAAGGCAGTTTTAGAGCTCGGCCAGGCCTTTCGGATCTAGGTTGATACCGCGGTCGTCAATCTCTGTGCCTACGATCGCGTTGAATTATGAGATCCATAAAGCATCCCGACTCTTTCACGACGACGCCCGCGCGCGCTACTGTACGATGCTGCCTAGCATAATCCTCTGGGAACCAAGCCCCGTTTCCAGAAACCCAGCATGAGATCCTTCAAGACTGGCATCCTGATTCGTTCGCCCGACCGGTTCCCCCGGGGGGAAGCCGTGGGACAGAACTTTGACAATTCTCTTAATCCCAAAACCGGGGATTTCGCCAACAAGGCCACGGTCTGCTATCCCATGGAGAAGCCTCATAGTGATCCTTTTGCGAGATGATTCCTGTCCAGACTTAGGGGAGACCCTGGATTCCATAATATACCTCCACCCGGCTCCACCGTGGTCCGTGCAAACAAGCACCCGTCTCTCCGTGGCAGCATCCCTCTTCTGAGACCCCCCCCCCCCACCAGATCCAAAGGCGCGATGCCGTCGTTCCGATCGGTGGATGCATAAACATAACCTTCTGAAGGGGTTGCATCGCTACTTTGCGCATGCCCGTACCGGGGCAAGATGGACAGATCTATCTTTGTCATCCGCGCAGGACCTTCGTTCGGCCCGGCAGAGGCCCCCTTTCAGCTCCACAGGGCACCCTATAATAGCAAAGCCAGCCCGGGGCCGGGGTTCTGGGCTGACATAAAACACCATGCGACGGGCCGGGAATGGAGATCATAAAAGGTCAGCAGGACAGGCTTACTTAACAGGTGAACGGCGGAGGTGGCTTTCTCCGCCCCCCGGCCGGGGCCCTCGACACCTGTCAGCAGAGAAAGAGGAGCAAGATTGCAGAAGAAGCTTGGGAGGCGGCCGGGGCCCGGAGCCGGGGGCCTGTTTCGTCCGCTGGGCCTGGACCCGGCTCAGAACCGAATCTCACCAAGATTTGTTCTATTTTTTGTTCTGGGTCCCGTCCAGTACTTTGGGCCCCGGGAGAGGATGAGGGGGAAGGGAGAGGAGAGCCAAGACTTCATTAACCCGGCGCCGTCCTTTCGTCTTTCGGCCGGGGACAGGTCTTGGCTTATGATATCGTCACTCTCTTTTGTTGTCTCTGTTTCTCAATTGTTTACAGCGGATCCGTTGGAAGGGACTGACTGACAGGAAGGGATAATAGAAGTCGCCGCTCGCTGCTTGCCTGCTTGCCTGCACTTCGGAATAATCGAGCTGGGGAATTTTGTTTTCTTTCCCTTTTTGTCTTGTTTCTTTCTACCTGACACCCTCGTTTCTTTCTCCCTTCTTCCCCCCCACCTCTTGTCACGTCTTCCTTCGGCCCGGTGCTGTTGCCTATGACTGCTGGAGACTAATCTCTTAATCTTGAATGGTCAATTCTTAACTCCTATTCTGGACTCACGATCTTTCAACCCCTCACAACGGAGATCATACCCGAGACGAACGGGCCAAGCAACCAGAAGAAGAAACAAGGACAGCAAACTTGCCACCAAGAGGCCCGATATAAAATATAAACTTACATATATCAAGATGGCCTCGCCACAAACCGCCTTCCCACAGTTCTCCCTCCTCCCCGCCGAGCTCCAGCTCCAGATATGGGAATCCACCGCCCCCGCCCAGCCGAGCATGCACATGCACATGTTCGACGTGCGGGCGGCCCCCTCCCCAGCACCACCGACCACCACCAGCGTCCCTAGCAGGAGGATCTCCCACGGCCGCTCCCGCAGCCGGTGCTCCTCCTCCGGCAAGGTCCGCAAGCCCTCCGCCTCGCCGCCCCGCAGGGTCACCAACATCAAGAACACCGCAGCAGCGGCCGCCTCCCTGGAGCAGCAGCAGCCGGAGGCGGGCGTGTCCCTCCGCGCGTTCGACACCGCGCCCGACGCCGGGGCGGGCACGGCCCTGCCGGGCGCGCGGGTCTTCAGCTCCGACCCGAGCATGTACAAGCTGCGCAACACGCTAAGGGCCACCTGCACCGACGCCTCGGGCGCCGTGGCCCGGGCCCGGGCCGCCGTGCCGGCGCCGGACCGCGCGGTCGTCGAGCTCCCCGGGGGCGCGAGGGTCCCCTACAACAACGCGGCCGACGTGCTGCACCTGCGCTTCCTCACCACGCCCCCCACTACTACTACCGGCCCGCCGCCGCCGCCGCCGCCGCCGCCCGACCCGATGGACGTCGACGCTGCCCCCGCGGCGGGCCCCCTGAGCACCATCTTCCGGTCCCTATGGTCGCGCGAGCTCGCCGCCGCCCTCCACGGCGCGCGCCGCGTCGCCATCGACGTCTCGCAGATCTGGCCCGGGCTGGCGGAGCAGCAGCACAGGCTGGTGCAGGACGTCGTCTTCCTCGTGTGCACGCTGCAGAACGACCTCGAGGTGCTGTACCTCGTCGACTACAGCGCGGGCCGGTACCCGCACGCCGGCATGCGCGCGGCGGACCTGGCGGGCAGGGGGGGCGTGCTGTACCGGTCGTTCCACTGCCACGCCGGCGCGGGCGGGCCCGAGGGGTGGGGGCGCGAGGTGCGGAGGGAGGCCGACGTGATCCACGGCGTGGGCAAGGTCTGGCGCGAGGTGTTCGACCTCGAGAGGCTGGGGTGGCATGAGCGGCACCCGGCTTTTGTGTTTGGGGAGATGTTCGGCGAGGTGGTGAGACTGCAGCAGGGCAACTGGTTCGGCGAGGGGCAGAAGCAGGCTGTGTTCAAGGGGGTGAGGGTGTTGGTTGCTGAGGACGAGTAGCTTGAGATGCATATGGGAAGAAGCATAGCGTTTGGGTTTGATTCGGGATTCTTACGGCCTCGGGAGATCTGCATTGGGAAAGAGATTCGGAAAAGCATAGCATAGCATGGCATGGCGTTCGGTATGGGAAACAAACAAGGGGCGGGCAAGGGGATCGGGATTTAGAGTAATCGAACTTGAAAAGGTTCGCCAGTGCCAGAAGAACCAGTGGCAATACTCATAACACTGGCTAAAGGACCGTGGGAGTGAGATGCATTCCGAAAGCCTGCGCCTCATCAGAGACCAGACTGCTAATATAAGCTTAGTAGTGGCCGAACTCCCAACATCAGTGATCTCATGCACCATTTTGAACGCTCGCCTTTTTCACACCTCAAGCATACCCGTTGGCAACCAACCACTCTTTCAGAACTGCCGCATCCCTCTCCCTGTATGCTGCGCGCCCCCTCACCTTATCCTTCGCCGCCTCCAATGTCCGGTTGAATGGCGTGGTGTCCTTATCCTTGAAGAACGCCTCGATTTCCTCTAGATCCTTGTACGAGGTGAACTTGCTCAGCGAGACGTTGATGAAACGATCCAAGACAATCGGGTTACCGCCAATCTTCTGGTCGATCTGGCCCCAGTTCTCCTTGATGGACTTCCAGAGCAGCGGCCGAGCGACACGGTTGTTGGCCAGACCGCCCGAGAGGAAGTGCACGTCTCCGGCCGGGATACAGTCAGAGCCTGGTGCGGGCGGTGAGATGTTGAACATGAACGGGAGGAGGGAGGATGTGATGACGGATTCGTCCGTGCAGCCGCCCAGGACACCTAGGCAGACATCCTTGCTGTCCACCGCGGGGGCCGTGTACCACTCGTTCTTGAGGAAAGCGGTGGTCCCGACTGGATCGGACTTGAGGGCCACGCGATAGACCGGGCTCCGCAGGTCAGCGTGCAGGCGGTTGTCCTTCGGAGATGCAGCGTACTCGGCGAAACGCCTCAGGGCCTCCTCCGTAACGCTGGGTCGAGTTAGCGATCAAATCCAAATGTCGCGAACTGATGGGGTTCACGATGCTCACCCTGCGTGGCCGTTGACACCAGCCGTAAGGAGCAGGCGCTTTCGCAGCAGGCCGGTGTTGAAGTCCTCGCCGGCGCGGAACTCCCAGCCCACCTTGTTCAGGGCGTTGTCAATCAAGCGCAGCGTGAACGTCTCCAGCCCCTTCTTGACAGTCTCATCATCTCCGAAGATGGACTTGACGAGGTTGATGGAGTCCAGAGCCTGGCTCAGAACGCGGTAATGAGTCTCATTCTTGAGGCCCTGGATGAAGGATAGCAGAGCGGGGGTGGTGCCGTAGCCAGAGAACGCAAGGTCAGCAGCCGACCCAGTGATGGAGATCTTGTCTTCGGTGCTGAGGCGATCCAGCTGGTTGGCAAGCTTCTGCAGTCTTGCCGGCGGGTAGTTGACACGATAGAAAGCGGGCGCGTTCCTGTTGATCACGTAGAAGTCGTCATTGACCTCACGGATGGTATCCTCCCTGGTTGTCAGGGCCAGAGACTGGACGCCTCGCGCGCCAGTCTTGCCCTCAAACGCGAGGGGAAGCCACCAGGTCGTAGTGTCATCCTCGGGCTTGACATCGCCAGTAGACAAGAAGCGTGATTGCTTGACGGTGATCTGACCGGGCTCCTCAGCCACGGTCAGGACGGGGAATCCGATCTTCTCGATCCATGGCTTCATGAGTGCCGGGACGTCGACACCCGAGGCCTCACGCAGGGCTTCCCAAAGGGCCACAGTCTTGGCATTGCTATAAGGGTGCTTCTTGAGGTAGATCGAGACGCCCTTCATGAAGGTCTCGACCCCGAGATGATTGGCCAGCATGCGGATGACGGAGCATCCCTTTAGATAGCTGATGGCGTCAAAGACTTGGTTGATGTCCAGAGCGTCGCGGACAAGGACCTGGATCGGGTGGGAAGAGCGCAAGCCATCCAGCTTCAGGGCCGTCTCGTAGCCCTCGTTGATGAACTGGGGCCATACCTCCCAGTCGGGATGCAGATGGTCCGTGGCCAGCCACCCGGCCCAGGTGGCAAAGCCCTCATTCAGCCACAGCTCGTCCCACCAGTCCATGGTCACGAGATTTCCGAACCACTGGTGAGCCAGTTCGTGGGCAACAACGTAGGCGATCCGGTTCCGGAAGCGGGAGTCAGACTTCTCCTCGTCAAACAGGATTGCAGTCATCCGGTATGTGACAAGACCCCAGTTCTCCATCGCGCCGTGAGTAAACTCGTGCACGGCCAGAATATCGCTCTTCGGCAGCGGATAGTCAATGTCGAAGGCCTCGGAGAAGAAGTCGATGATCTTGGGTGCATGCCACAGGGCCCAGCTGCCCTGCTCCTTGAGGCCGCGGGTCGTGTAGACACGGACGGGTAGCTGCTTGCCATTGTAGCGACGGTCGGTGAAGGCCTCGACATACTCAAAGTCACCAACAGCCCAGGCAAGCAGGTAGGTGCTCATGACGGGCGTCCTCTCGAACGACACCAGCTGCTTCCCGTCCGCGGCGGGCCTGGTGCCCTTCACAGGCATGTTGCTGAGTGCGACCTGGTCATCGGGGATCTCGATGGAGAAGTCAAAGGTGGCCTTCAAGTTTGGCTCGTCGAAGCAGGGGAAGGCACGCCGAGCGTCAGTACTCTCGAACTGCGTGCTCAGCATGTAGTGCCATTCCTCGTCCCGCGGCACGGAGGCCGCAGCGGGGGCGGCGGGCTTGTACTGAGACCGGTAGAAGCCGGCCATGTCATGGTTGACGATACCCTGATACTCGATTGTGAGGGTTGCCTTGGACACGGGCAGCTCGACGTCGAAGAGCACAGCGGCGCGCTGGGCCCTGGCATCATAGCTGAAGTCGGACGTGGTGTATGAGGTGCTGGCCTTGCCGGACTCGACCTCGACCTTTGCGGTCTTGAGGGTCAGCTCGAGGGCATTGATGACGACCTCCTTGGTGGGCCTGACGAAGTTGCCAGTAATGCTTTGAACACCGGTCAGCCCGAATCTTCGTGTTCTGCCCCAGAGGGCCCCCCGGCTTCAGGTCTGGGAGCACGAGGGAGCTGGGGCGAGAGAGGGGTAGCCTTCGTACGTGACAACGCCATTGTAGGTCCAGTCCTTGAAATCGAGGCCATTCAGGACCAGGCCGTAGTGGCCAGCCCTGAAGTGGTCTGGCAGGATGTTCCGATCGGTCATGGCTGCGCTGGCGGTGGGGCTGATGTGTGTTGAGAAGGTTCCAACGTGCCCGTCTGCGGCCAGAGCGCAGGTTGCGTGACCCCGCGATGGGACAGACGCAGGGGATTGTGGAGGTAGAGGTGGAGGTGGAGCTCGAGCTTGAGCTTGAGCTAGAGCTGGAGCTGGAGCTGGAGCTGGAGCAGTTGGCCTGCCGCGAGACAGAGCTATAGCCGGGGCACCGCTGCTACTTGTACCTGGCAGCGCTGCAGCACAAGCGAGCCGAAAAGACCTGGAAGATGGCTGGTTGAGGAAGGACACCACCGCCTGAGAGCCTATCGCAGGACGGCTGAAGGGGGACCACCCTCTGGCACCCGAGCGGCTTGTGCGTTGGTGATGAGGGTGCAGTTCCGGGCGTGAACCCCTGCCAGTGGTTCCTCCTGTCCAAGATGCAAGGGCAGGCAGGCTGGTCGCACAGGTTGCCAGTGGTGATGAAGCCGCTGCTACCCGGGGCAGACGTCGAGAGAGAGCCTCCATTGCCGCTCGGGGGTGGCCTGTTCGCCTGTGTCGCGGCCGCAAGAGAAGGAGTGAGTGACCTGCCGCATCTAGGAGGTCGGAAGAGCTGCGGTGGCAGACGCGCCTGGTCGTGCGCGTCAGTAGTGGCCGGCACTGCCTCTGGTAGGGAGACACAGGAACAGACAGCTCCCGACGGCTGGTGAGGCTGTCCCAGGCCCTTTCTCGAATCCTCGAGACGAGTGCAGGAGACCCCCCCCCCCCCCCGAGCGTCAGAAGGCGCACAGCTTCAGCATCGGCAGTGGCATACAGTAGGGCGCCGGCCCACTTCCATGGGCGATCGGCACCGATCCGCCCACAGTACGGACGTACATACATAATACTATGTACTGGTCTCGAATGTCAAGGTTGCAGGCGGGTCCGTGGTCGATCCTCAACCTGCCCTCGGCCAGGCGAGGGCGCTCGAGCAGGGCTCGGGAATCTTAAACGACACTCCGGGCCGACACGTTAGGGTGCCAAGATCTGGTCGGCCTCAACAGGATAGGACCATCTTGGCCGTCATCCAGGACAGGCGCGAGCGTTGATGAGATGCGCGCCTTGTGTTGAGCTCGAGGCTGCGGGCCTTCATGAGGCCGGGCAGGGTGACAGAAGGCGAGCTGCACACGGCTTGTCTCCCGTGGGCAAGACATGGGATTTTTATTCATTTATTTATCCATACACTTATCTTCCACATCTTTTTTTCTTCTTTCTTGATGCCCCCCGGTAGGAGATACACAGAGGTGGCGCCGTGCTGGGCCGGGCCTGTGCTGTGGCATATTCCATCTTTATGCTGCCCAAGTATAGTCTGCGGGTGTATGCGGATGGTCTGCGAGGCAGGGCTGAGACACAGCAGCCAGATCAGATTCCACGGGAGCCGCGAGGAGAAGGGAGACGACATGTCAGTATGGTTTACCGCAGTCCTTCGAGGAGAGGAGAACCAAAGGCTGACATGCTCTTACATGTAGATGGGCCCCGGGTAGGACTCGGCCCTGCAGGAGGGTGGAAGTGGCATGCGGGCTCATCCACCAAGGCTGTTTCTGAGGTGTGGAACCCAGGGCTTACACAGTACAAAATCACTGATAGTGCTATGTATGCCCCCATACGCCCGCCGCGGACCAACCGAACCAATGACTGCTTCCGTCGTTGGGGAGCCAAAATGGGGGGGGGGGGGGGCTTCGTCTTAGGCTGTTAGCGTATTCCTCAGCGGGTGGTGGGGGGGGGGGGGAGGGTACTGTACCTGGGTGCCTGGGTTCCTCCTGATGATCCAGCGTTCCCCAGCCTTCTTTCCTCATCCACCAAGATCCGTAAGCAGATACCTCCCAAGGTCGACCTGGGGTGCTGATGAGCCCTCCTCCCGGTGTAATCGACAGACAGACTTATTGGGGAGATAGCTAGCCATGAGACACCACCTCCTCCGGATAGCCACACTGATATTATCATTCTTGGTTTTTCTCTGATACCTGGAAACGGTCGTGACCACACCAGCAGCAGGTGGTCAAGGGGCGTTCTCAGCGGGACAGGCTCTGAGGCGCGCGGGTTTCATCCTTCCCTCGGCACGCCCACGCCAACGCCCACGCCCTACGCCGACGCCGGTCTGCGTGTCGACCTCTCCTGGTCAAGACGTCCTGCACGCCCAGCCTCCACCTTCCGGTCCTCTCTCCCCCTCCTCAACCACCCACCTCGCCTCGACGGTGTTCCCTCCTCCCTTCCCTCCCGCACGCGACCACCGGACCGTTCTCTCCTCACGACCCGTGCACCCTCCACGCCCCCAAACGCCCCGCGATCGCTACCCGCCATCATTCTCGTCCTCGACCACCAACAACGCTATCGTGCCCGCCTCCCATCCCCGCCCTCCCTCAAGACCTACAGTTCCCGTCCACTACCCTAGACGAGACGAGACGAGACGGGACGAGACGAGCCATCATCACCTAGGACGCTCGGCCCGACCTCGCGTGCAAGCTACAGCGACTCCTACTTAAACACCTAGAAAGACCGGGCAGATCCCTGGTCATCAGACGGGCGTCCATCCGCACACTTGCTTCCCGGATGCCGCGAGAACATTCATCAGACCGAAGCGATATCCTGAACACAATCCCCTGCCCCACCATGCGGCGGCCATCATTAGACCTCGCCGAGCCCTCGCGCAACCTCGAGGATTCCGTCGGTGCCCCTGCCCCGGGTCCCTTCGATCCCGAAATCGACGACTCCCTGCCTCTCCAGAGCGACTTCATACAGGCCCTCGACTTACACGTGGACGGCGACCCCGCGGCCCTCCCTCGTATCTTCACCCCTCCACCGCACCTCGCCGCCCGCTTCTACCGTCCCTCGCAGAACAGGCGAAAGGACTCCGCTGCCTCCTCGCGACGAAACTCAGTATGCTCCGTGCCCTCCTTATCGTCGTCACATGGCCCCGCACAGCTTCACAGCGGGCCCCAGAGCAAGCACATTGCCAACCACCAGCGGAGGGATGCGATCCTGAAAGACCGCCAGAAGCGCCTGGCTGACCGCGCCGCACATGTCGAGAAGGTCCGACTGCGCGCTGCGAGGGCCAAGGAGCGCACCATCTCCCTCTCGGAGGAGAGGGCCATTGCCGCAAAGGAGGCCCGGGAGCGGAACCTCAAGGAGATCGCGGCCACCTGCGCGGAGGAGGTCAAGAGGGCCAAGGCTGTCGCCGAGAGCACCAAGGGCAGGCGCGAGCTGGAGCTCCAGAGGATGCGCCAGCAGATGGAGGAGCGCCAGGCCGAGGCCGAACGACGCCGAGAGGAGCTGAGGAGACAGTCTCAGAGGGCGAGAGGCTGCAGCCTGGGCAGTAAGAAGTCCGTCGAGGCACTGTCACCTGTCCGGGAGGCCAAGGGGCCAGCACCAACGCCGCTCGCCAAGGATGCTGCCGTCTGTAGGCTACAGACCTGGTGGCGCGCCACGACGAAGGAAAAGGCAATCATGCGGTTCGCCCGGCTGGGCCTGTCCCTTGATGAGTTCCGGGTCTTGGAATACGATGCGGCCACAAGACTGATCCAGGACCAGGGCGTCATGTTGACGACAGCGCGCATGCTTGCCATTTGTGGTCTGCAAAAGGGAAAGTCCGACTCTGTCGCCCAGATGGGGGCCGTGCGGCTTTTCCTAAGTGCATTCTTGATCTTGGGCCACCCGTCACAGGTTCTCAGTAACACTTACGACCTCGGCGATGAAGACCAGGGCCCCTCCTCGCAGCTGCGTCCGAGGGATGACCTGGCCAACCCGCTGGTCCAGGACCTGGTCGAAAAGGCCAAGGACCTGCTCATCACGTTCGAGAACATACTCTCCCGGATAGGGCACCCCAACAACTACACCCTTCCGCCGGCGTTGACTGGCGCGCTGGCCACTGCGTATTCCTCATTCGAGAGGGCATTCCTCAACTGGCAAACTCGCGACAAGTCTGCTCTGATCGACGGCATGTTGAAGCAGCTGGTGGAACTCGACGCTCTCATCGAGCACGTCAGGGAGACCAGCGTGCCTGCTGCGGTGGAGGAGTACAGGGAAGCCGTGGCACCCAACCAACAAATGTTTGTTGTTAGGATCAAGAAAGTACTGGGTCAGGAGAAGGGGCTGAGGGTGGTCAGGCATGCGATCTTCCAAGCTCGGAGGGAAAGGGCCGCCAAGAAGAAAGAAAGGGCAGACATGAGACCGCGTGTCGCCGAAGAGTCTATGACAGCCGAGTCCGTCATGGCCGAACTGGATCCTGGTGAGCAGGCCGCCAGGGAGCCTGTTGCTAGGCAGGATGGCGTTGCTCCCGGCACGTATCCCGTTCCACCGCCCACCCCCGCGGCCAGACCAGGCCCGCCGCCGGCGTCTGGTCAGGCCAAGCTCCTGCCTGACAACCGCGTCGTCGTCCACGAGCTGGCCATCGACAAGGAGTACCGCACACGCGCACAAGACTTTGTTGACGCGGAATCACAGGCCCTCAAGCCTTACCTTGACGGGATGCGCGCGACCATGCACGGAGACGCCCTGTCGCGCGAGATTCATTTTTACCAGCTCATCAATGTCGCTGCACACATCCGACAGAAGCTGCTGCGGCTCGTCCAGCCTTCGAACCCCCTCCATGGTGTCATTGTGGACTTGTTAGACATGGAGCAGTTCAAACAGACATTTCGAAACGGGTCATTCTCCTACGAGAACTTCTTCGCCTCGATGGCCAGTCTGCTGCCCAAGCTGTGCGCCCCGGTCAGAGACGAGCTGGTGAAGGATCTGGCCGAGAACAAACTCGCCCAGGGCAGCTATGTCGAGCGCCTGGAAGCGCTTATCCTCTTCATCGATGTCATGTTGAGCGATTTCGCCAACCTCCTCCTGCATATGGCCGCGCCCCAGCTGCTGCAATCAGCGGCCGAGTACGAGGCCAAGTCCTTCGCGAACGCTATCCAAAAGGGTGAGCACGGCTTGTTCGCAGCCGAGACCGCATGGCGGGCAGCAAGGGACAAAGTCGTCGCCGAGACGGCACGACGCGAGGCGGAGAACATCAACCATCCCAAGAACCGACCCACTGCAGACAAAATTTATTCACACATGCTAGTCAGTATCTTCACCCAGACCAGCCACATCCGATACGGACAGATCCCCGAGATGCTGCAGCTTGACTGCAAGCGCATCCACAAGTACGGCGACCTCACGCGCAACATGATCACTGCCGGCGGTATCCTTCTGCAGTGCAAGAACCTTCTCAAGCGCGACGTGCGTGCGCCGTGGAAGACCGAGGCGACGCGCATCATGACCGTCCTGGACACCGCCGAATCCGGGGAGGCTGCTGTCAACGGCGTAATGGCTGCTCTGGAGGCTGGACGATCGATGCCTCCTGCTGTCAAGACACACCTCCGCGGCTTTGTGCAGAATCTGATCACCGCCCATTGGCAGATGGTCAGTGCAGCCCAACCCGACGCCAACACGGCGTGGGACCCAACGGCCCATGATCCAAACCAGCCAGTTCTCAAACTGCTGCTCAAGCGTCTGCGCGATCACCTCATTGCCCACTTGACGGCGGGAAGCACTAATGAGAAGGCCAAGGCGACGAACACGGTGGGCGAGAAGCTCGCGAGCTCTGGGCTTGGAGAGTTCGTGGACCGAGTGCGGGGCATGATCGACGAGATGACCAAGGTCGGCGCCGTGGATCGGGAAGCACACGGCCCCTGGTGGGAGAAGGTCGCAGCGAAAATCGAGGCCGAGAGTGCTGGCGACGACGTGGCCATGGTCGGTGCTGCCGGGCCTGCCTAAGCTCAAACACTAATCAGAGGATACGAAGTTCAAGAAAGTGCATACACTGAGACGCATAGAAAGATACGGCCGGGAATATATTGGGTTATAGGGACTTTTATGCGTCATGGGCGGACAGGAGGACGGATAATGGGTTCACTCAATCGGGGAATACTCGGCGTTAGGTAAATTCGCTCAGGGCTGGTCCGGTCTGTTCACGGTTGGCTGTTTCTCTCATCATGATCATCGCCATTGATCATTAGCGTTTCTTGAATTTTGTGCCTGTTGTCGTCCAGGCTTACTCGGCGTTGTTTTCGTGTGGAGCGTTCGTCCCTGAGGGTGACGATTGTTATATTGGAAGCAATACAATATCAGATCACACACAATCAGTAAAGTGAGCGGACTTCTGAACAATCACGATGCTGATAAAACAATCAAGCCTTCGGGATACAATGTCAAAAAAGAAAGTCGTATCGTAAGTCAGATCGAATTCGCACCCCCTTCACCACCCCCCTCCAATCACCACCTCCAAATCACCGCGCCTCCAAATCGCCTCCTCACGCCGCATGCAAGGCTACCCCGCCACGTTGGAGTACCTTAGATACGCGGCTTTGATTGGGGAAGAGAAGAAAATGGTGTCTCAGCCTTGTCTAGACGCGGGAGTACAGGAGAGCACCTTGACAGAAGAAGCGCCAGGGAACGTGACAAGTCCAACGCCCAGCTCGGAGGCATCTTATCAAAACTGGACCCCCCCCCCCCCTTTGCTGTTTTTTTGTTGTTTTTTTTTATTTTTTTTATTTTTTTACCTGGCCTGCATGCGCGTCTTGCTGAGATATCAAGAGCGGAGTGGGGAACCTCGCGGGTCTTGGCCGCTGCGAAATCGGAAGTACGGGAGCTTTGGGGCCACGGGGGCGTCCTGGCAAAGTGGATTCGATTGCTCACTTTTGCCTCCTGAGGTTTCTGGGCGGTTCTGCCACGATCCGGTGCCATTGCGTTATCTAATCTGCATATTTGTGATTCCCGGGTCTCAAAACGTTTTTCCCACCCTCCTTTGAAGAAGGGCCCTCCTCCCGTCTCAGCCTTTCTCGCCCTCGCGGCAAACCTCGAGCCCTTTGATCTTATCTTCCCACGCCTGAGCAGCAAACGGCCCGCCCTCACGAACTTGCCACCTCGGATCCCTCCCAACTCTCAACCCACCGTCAATTCAGATTCATCCTTCTCACGATGGCCACCAAGGCATTTGTTCAGAAGCCCGCCCCGGCCTTCACGGCCACCACCGTCCTGGAGACCGGCGAGTTCAAGGAGGTTTCCCTCTCTGACTACAAGGGTCAATGGTGAGTTCGAAGTACTTGTTGCTACCTCCCAAGCTCCGCTTGGGGCTCCGCGTCCTGTCGAGACTCTCCGTGCTGCCCGCCCCTGGGGGCGACCACGGCGGTGGTCCCGGCTCCAGATGTCTCTCAAAAGGGCATAACGGCCAGGCACGGATGAAAGAAAGAAAGAATGAATGAATGAATGCTCACCACCTCTTGTCCGGGCCCAGGGTCGTCCTCCTGTTCTACCCCATGGACTTCACCTTCGTCTGCCCCACCGAGATCCTGGCCTTCAGCGACGCCCTGCCCAAGTTCCAGAAGCTCAACACCACCGTCCTGGGCGTCTCCACCGACAGCCACTTCACCCACCTCGCGTGGCGCGAGCGCCCGCGCAAGCAGGGCGGCCTGGGCGAGGACCTGAAGCTGCCGCTGGTGGCCGACAAGAACTTCAAGATCTCGCGCGACTACGGCGTCCTGATCGAGGAGGAGGGCATCGCCCTGCGCGGCCTGTTCATCATCGACCCCAAGGGCGTCCTCCGCCAGATCACCGTCAACGACCTGCCCGTCGGCCGCAACGTCGACGAGACCCTGCGCCTGGTCGAGGCCTTCCAGTTCACCGACGAGCACGGTGAGGTCTGCCCCGCCGGCTGGCAGTCCGGCGGCGAGACCATGAAGGCTGACCCCAAGGGCAGCCTGGAGTACTTCTCCAAGGCCGGTGGTAAGTCAACGAGGCCCCTCTCAGGCGAGGGCAACCCGTCCCCCATTGCGAAGCGTCCGCGTATTGAGTAGAGGTTCTTCCGAACGACACAGGCAACTAAAATAGAAGACGAACCCAAAAAACCTCGCGGGACCCTTGTGGATGAGACAGGAGTCGGGGCAGAGGAAAACATCGGAAGGGGGGCCTTGTTTTCTTTTACCCCACGCGTCGACTTCGTGTTGATGGGCATACTGAGCATCTGCGGGACAGCACGTGCGAACCGGCGTTTTCCTTAGATAGTTTGACGAATTGTAGACCTTAGAAGCTAGAGCTGAATCTATTTTCCGGGTCGTTCGGCTCGGACTCTGTCCTCGACGTCAAGCTGAGTCCCTCTCCCATCTCCCTCGAGGCCGGGCGTATTGATCGTGGCCAGTCGATCCCGCCCTAGGAGGGCCAGAGGTGCTGTGTCAGGCCTCCCCTGCAATAGACTGAGGTTCAGTGCGGCTTTGATATCTCCCATCTTCCCCGGCCCAGATGAAGCCTGAAGGGACGCCTTCCCCGACACTGACCGACGCCAGGATGCCAACACCACGCCTCGGGTCGACTTGCCTCCCAGCGGCGAACCCAGACCGCGTGCGACCACCACCTTGGAATTCAAAAACACCACCCAAACGCCCCAGCCGCGCAGTGTCCACCGTTATCGGGTTCCAGACTCCCCTGAGTGCGAGACATTCAGATACGATAGCTCCACGGCCCGTGAACCTCTTGGCCCAACCCGGGTCCCTGCTGGCCTCGTTCGTCATCAAATCTTCAAATACCGAGCGCAGACGTGTCAACGCATGCATGTCGCCATCTGCCATCATGGTCCCGTGTCGGGCCACCACCACTTCCTTCTTCCTGCCCGCAGCTCTCTACCGCGGGGAGCCACCTCTTACGGCCTCGGCAGCTCGGAGCTCACGGGTCCGAACCCCGCGTCGCTATCGGACATCATCGACCGCCGGAACATGGACATCGAGAACCGCTCCTCCTCGAACATCGCCTTCTCGGGCGGCGTCCGCGACGGTGACAGGAGCGCGGCGTCCCCGAGAGGGTCACCGCGCCCGGCGGTCCTCGTCCTCTTGAGTTTGTTGCGCACTCGCCGCCACCAGCCCATACTGTCGAGGCTTCCCTTCCACACGGGGCTCTTCCCGTTGATGATGATGATGATACCGCGTACGGACACCGGGGGGGGGGGGGGAGGGAGAAGAGGGGGAAGGGCAGAGAGGAAGTGGGAAGGCAAAAAAAGGGGTCTGTCTGCGATGGTTGAAAAACGAGCGGGATGCTGCCGCCGGACGGCAGTAGTTTTTGTTCAGATGGCAGCAGCGGCCACGTCATGGGCTGGTTATGCGCGGCCCCTTGCCTCGCACGGCACAACGGGAGGCTGTGCCCGTGTTTCGTTTTGCCCTGTCCTCAGCGATGCATGAACGAAGCTGCGGCTCGGCAAGGTCCCCTCCCTGGCCTCACGGCCCTCGTTGCTCTCATGCCAGTCATCAAGCTCGCCACGCGACTACGGAGGATCCTGCACGGGCTCGGGGGCGGCGGCGGCATGAGGAGCGCCGACCACTGCGAGGCCAGCTCACAGCCGCCAAAAGATAATAATAATGATGGAGGGGCTCAACATGACTTGCGCCGTCTGTTCAGCAAAGCCGGGCTTGATCAGGCAGACCTGGGGTCAACGCCCCATGGGACGATCTTGTCGGCGTCCTGTCGTCGTCGACGTCCGTGGTGGTTTCGAGTCTGGTTCGACTGGTTGGACCCATGTCGAACTTGGGTAAACGCAGGCGTCAAGAGGACAGTTGAGCAGATCTCGGAAGCATCTCTACTAGCCCCTCGGGAGTGGCTTGCCGGCAGTAACGGCCAGACTTATCAGATGCCTGACCCTGACGAGGTGCCCAGGTGGGGCCCCAGCGACAAAAGCAAGACCTCGTCTCGTCCAGCGCGCCTGAAAGCCATTGCCACGTCTTAACAGGGGGCCCCAGCACTAGAGTGTCCGGGCGAGGTGGAAGTACGACTTTGTTCTGCATATATGGGTGCGGCGATCTTTCTACTATAGTAGGTCCACAGAAGATTCACATATTTGGCATATTCTAAGTCAAGATCGCCTCGATATTCGAGGAACATTTCGAGGCGAAGAGCTTCTGAGTAGCCTGAATCTTGAATGTATTGCCGGATATCTTACTAGATCGCAAGTTTTGATGGGGGAAGCAAGAGGAGAAGAAGAAAGAAAGAAAGAAAAGAGGAACAAATTAGGTAAAAGCTTCTCGGTCCTCTACTTACATACAGAAGTCTCTTACGAATACGTTGCATAGTTACTCTCCGGTGTGCAAATTGCCATTCTGGCGACTTGACTGCAAACCAAAGCCTTCTTTCTCTCTACGGAGAGAGAGAACAGGGGACAAGCGGACCGGATGCCATTGGCAGGGTTAGTTAATTATCCAAAGATTCCAGAAAACCTCATTCTGCCCTTAACATGTCCGTACACAAATCACATGCAACTCTGATTGGTGTGCACTGAGATGAGGGTGACGCGCCGGGTGCACATGGTTCGGAGAAAAAAACTTGGTAGGTGGTTGTGGCATCTTCGGTCACATAGACTGACTCGACGGGACAACGCAAGACTCCCTCCTTTTTTCTTTTTTTTTTTTAAAAAAAAAAAAAACGCACAAGACGGCAGGACGGCAAACAAGAAACATGACGATGATGTCTAAGATGTACTTTTATGTGTTCGGTCGCCGACAAGTACAGTATCACCTGCCCGTTTCAGACGCCCCTACGCGGCGCCAGGAAGCCAACGTGGTTATATCTCAAGAAGGATTGCTCTGAAATAGAGAAGTACTATACGTCGTACTGTCGAGGTCTGATGAGCTCGTCTTCTGGGTGATCAATCGCTCCCGCCGTAGCCCCTCCCGTACAAGATGTATAGCCGCATCATCACCCCCGGCCTGCTGGCCGCCGCCGCCATGGCATCCGCCGCGGCCTCGACGAACTGCACGACGTCCGGGGCACACATCATCGTCACCCGCGAGAGCGGTGCGCCCTCGGGGACCAGTGCCATGAACATCATAGCCCTGGGCGTCGCGGACCAGTGCGCCGGGTCGGACATCGCCGAGACCCCGTATCCCGCCGAGCTCAACCCGTACGAGTCGTCCGAGGCGGAAGGGGTCGGCAACCTCACGGAGCTGGTCCTGGACTACCAGGCCGAATGCCCGGACTCCAAGATCGTGCTGCTGGGCTACTCTCAAGTATACCATCGGACCCCCTCCCCCGCGACCCTGGCGTGACAAAACCCCGTCAGCGGGCCCGCAGAAATTACCTGGAAGACGTGGATGTTGAAACTTGGGAATAGGGCGCACAGGTCACTGCGGACTTCCTCTGTGGGACCTCCGAGGAGGGCTGGCCAACGACCGACGCCTATGCCGCCACCGTGGCGGACAGTGGTGAGTAGAACCAACCCCCCCCCCCCCCTTTTCCCCCACGCCCGGGAGCACCGTCTCAGAAGAGGTTTTCCACTGACGAGCGCGTTGGGTAAAGTTGCCGCCGTCGTCCTGTTCGGCGACCCGAGCTTTGTCAAGGGCCTCTCGTGGGATCTCGGGACCGCCAACAACACGAGTTACTTCCCGCGCCAGAACAACACGGCCTGTGACCCGGTTGCCGACCAGAGTGAGAGCCACCTTCAGTGAAACAAAGTTTTTTTTTTTTTTTTCTTTTTTTTTCTTCTTCTTCTTTGACGCCTGTAAACAGTGTGCTGACTTGGCTTGGGCAGTGGTCTCGTACTGCGACTATAATGATCTGTACTGTGACGACGGCACAAGCATTGAGGTTCATGCGTCCTACGTGGAGAGATATCACACCGACGCGATTGACTTTGTGATCGATCAGCTGGGTGGTTGCTAGGCGCTGCGCAGGGTACGAGACGGGGTCAGGATCCTGGAAAGGACTCTGGATGGTGTGGGAAGTATATGGGGATTCCACGTGATATAAAAAGGAAGAACACACACTCTGGCAACAAGAACCATTTTCTTTTTATGTGCCAGCGTCTAGGCCCGTATAGATCGTGTTTCTAGTTGTGACCAGATCGATAATCGGGTTCTCGCTCGAGTCTTGATCACATCCCCTCGCTATGGCTGTAACCGACCGGGCGGATCGGGTAGTGAGACCTCAATCGGATTTGGGTGAATCGGTACATATTCAGCAAAACGTACTCGTGTACCTGAAATATATCCGTCTTTCATGACGCCAGACCGCTGCCATCTACCGTGACCGTGATCATAACCGTGACCATGCGGATCCCTTACATACGCCAGGAGCCCGAGCTTTCCCATCCCCGCCAGAGGTCAATAAGTAGTTCTATCTAATCACCAGTCGTCTCGTTCGGCCTGAGGCTTGCCTCGGTCTACGTGCATGCTCGAATGTGCGGGTCTTAGCCCGTCAATCGCTGCTTCGTACAAGAAAACCATCGACACATCGGACAACTTTGGTGACGGGCCATGCCAACCACGACCTGGCGAAATCAGTGATCGTTGCAGTCGATATGTGTGTGCCGATTTTATCCAGGCCGACTCCGACGACTCCGCGTCTAACAGACCTCAAGCTCATTCCTGGCCTGCGTACGCCTCCTCTTCGGTGTCCTTGGCGACATCGGAGGAGAAGCAACCGCGACACCCAGACCGCTCGCTAGGGCAGGGGAGCAAGAAGGATCCCTCCCAGGTGAGGCACAGTCGATGGAGTCGAAGCTGGTGTGGAATACTTCGGACGACGTCTCTCTGCGCCGCTTCAAACTTCCAAGGCGCACCTCGCGCTCCAGCTCTGACTCCCAAGTTTCTATCTCCCCTTCTCTGAGCTCGGAGAGTTCCTCGTCGACGATCTCGGATCCCAGAGCTTGGGCAAGTCTCTCCTTGAGGCCCAGCACGGGCCATATGGGCACCCTGGTGACTTCGATCTTCAGGCCGCCGCCGTGAAGAGCATCAGAGTCAGGTGCCTTGGTCGGGTCAGCGAAGCGCTTGAGGAAGACGGCTGACACAACTGTGCTGTAGACAACAAACTCAGCCGTGCTGTTATCTTGCGACAGTATCCTGACTGGTACATCCCTGAAGACGGGCTGTGGTGGTGTGGTCTCTGTAGGAGCTGTAGAGCCCTGTGACGACTTCTGCGATGACGTCCTGGACGACGACCCAGCATCTTGCGGATAGCACTGTGACTGTGCTATGGCTAGCATAGTCGCGACAAGGTAAGAGTCGTGATCGCTGTTTTCCGGCACGAGTCGCTTAGACCGCAGTCTTTGGAGATTCAAGACTGGTGTGTTCATCTGGTCGCCATTCGCCGGCCCAGGCGCAACGCGGTACAGATTGCGGCGCACCACAGTCAGGTGCGTTCTGTTGACGAAGGCGAGAACAGGCCGGTTCAGTTGTTGATGACCGCTGGAGCACCTCCAATCCCTGATCCGGCCCTCATTGCCTTCGCTGCTGCTGCCCGGAATCCGCCCATGGAAACTCGAAGGTTTCGTTGCCACGCTGTCGAAGGAGGAATCAAGACTGTCGCATTGCTTCCACAGGACGGTGACACGCACAGCATGCCTCAACGTGCGGTTTCCGAAGCGGCATTCGAGGTCCACGTTGCTCTTCGCCTTGGACAAGGTGGCCGGGAAGAAGGTGCGCATGAATCGTTTGACGGGGTTCGCAGCGAAACAGCCAGGCTTGGGGCTGAGAATGGCCGTGAGGTCTTTGCTAAGCTCAGTCGCGACCCTGCTCGGACGGGGGGGCAGGTTGGACGACTTGGAGCTGAAGTCCGGCACCGGCTTCTGTACAGGATCGCGATCGACGAAGTTGACGCCGAGCAGATGCGCATGTGCATCGGTCCAACATATGGGGGTGATAAACAGCGACTCGCCAGAGTGATCGTGCATGATGTCGTAAAGGGACCCCGGCTCAGGACGCACAATGTGCGCTATTCGCCTTCTTCTTCTCGGCTTTGCATTCAGAGGCGGCGAAACGGGTGTCGCGGGGGTCTGTTGAATCGACATCTGCATGCTGTCCGACTCGGAAGGCCGTGCGACAGTGTTCTGTGATGAGGGTGGTGTTCTCGGTGAGGTCATGGCCGCGGCCTTGTGTTGCGTCGGGGCCACGTCAGTCAATCTGGAGTTAAACAGCTGGCCTAGTAGAGGGCTGTGGTTGAATAAAGACCTATGCGCGGTGCGTTCGTTAGTGCTGAGGATTTGACACATGTACGTCGCGAACGGTTCCAGTGTTGTGTGCCAGGGATCCGGGGCGTGTGATGCTGCTGGCGCCGCACATGTGCAACGAATGCGAAATATGGATGGAAATACACACTCGAGCATTTGCATCGGGAAGTCTCCCTTGGCGGGATGCCCGACCTCTGAACGGATGCGGTACCAGATCGCGTTAGTGATGCTAAAACGTCCGTGCCCTTGGCGATAGTCGATAGTCGTGACAAGGCCGAAGCACGTACTGTGCTGTGCAGACGGATGCGGTTTGGAGTAGATACTGGAATGTTGACGCGACGCGACCGGGCTTGGAGACCTTTTCAATCCCAGCAACTCGCGATGCTTTCTTCCTCAAATAGAATGCAACCCGAAAGGTGGAGACGACGCCGTGACAGATAATAGATCTGCATGAAAAGCATGAGGAAGGGTGCAGAACGGAGAGAGGCGTGAGCGGGTCGAGACAGGTCGCATAAGAATTAGGGCCGCCAGAGAAGGCGGCCTGGGCTGGCCGCAGGGAGGGTTTTAACTGTGACGGGAGAAGCACACAAGCGTAGCGGTGGCCACCACCCCGGAGACCCTCCTTCGACGTGTGTGGTAGGATCGGGAGGAGGGACAAGAACCTTGGAACAAGGCCTGGCATGACACGCACAGGCATGTTGCCCGGCCCAATTGGGGGCGAATGTCTCATGCGCGACTTGGCCCCACCTGGACACCTGGACACCCTTTATCCCACCCTCCAAGTTCCAACACCCGACCTGAACCGACGCGAGACCAGACACCAAGTCACGTGACTCCAGGCAACACCAGCCCAGTCCTGCCTCACCCATTCCTGCTCCACCAATTGCTGGAGCTGGCTGCTGAGTCAGATGCAGAGAGAGGACCCACTCTGTCCAGACACGGCTAGTGCGGTTGTGGGGCCTCGGGGAGAGACGTCACCTAACCCGCAGCTGGTCACTGTCGACTCAGGGGGGAAGTCGTAGGCAAGCATTACGGCCCCTCCAAACGAAGCTCCTCTTGACAACACGAATAACGGCTCAGACCTCCAACCATAGACCAGAGCTCACCCACGACAGCTTGTCTGGCGGCGCATAAGTCATAATGCCTGTGAGTGTCCAGATACCACCACCTCCCCTCTAGGCTCACCAGAAGGGCCCCAGCTCGAAGCTCCCACCCCTCGTTCACGACACCGCCGCAGACTCACCTTGCTGACCCTCCCCATCCTTTTAGGCATACAACTCTATCTTCAACGCTGACCCTAACGTCCCGCGCCTGATCGGCAACTTCCCCCTTCTCCCCCTGCGGACAAAGGCCCGTGGGCCCGCCTACACCCTCCCCATCCCGAACCCACCGCTGCCCCCCAACGAGTCCCCAGACCCGGCGTCCGAGAGCTACGACGTGCTGGACGAGGTCCTGTCGCTGTTCAGGGCGAACACCTTCTTCCGGAACTTTGAGATCCAGGGCACCGCCGACAGGCTGCTCATCTACGGGATCCTGTTCGTGTCAGAGTGTCTGACCAAGATCAAGCCGGGCGCCGACGTGCGGACGGCGGGCAAGGATGTCATGAACCTGGCGCTGGACACGAACTTTGCCATCCCGGGCGATCCTGCTTTCCCACTAAATCAGGTATGTTGCGGCCCAGAGGCCGTGGACGTGATGCGGTGGGGGAGAAGACAGGCCGGCTAACCGGTGGTGGGATAGATGTACGAGCCACCCCGCGACAGGCAGGACGCCGAGCAGCTGCGCCAGTACATGTCCCAGGTGCGGCAGGAGCTCGCTACGAGGTTACTGGCGAGGGTCTACGCGGACGGAGACGAGAAGCCCAGCAAGTGGTGGCTGAGCTTCACGAAGAGAAAGTTCATGGGCAAGGCGCTGTGAGCGGAAAGATGCGGTGGTAAAAGGGGACCCTGGTTCCGGGAGAGCATAGATATGCGTCGTTGATATAGGCCTCAGTACGGGCCCGAGAAGCATGCGGCTCCTGAGCGTCTGCACCAACCGGGAATAGCTCGGGGCCATCTGGGATGAAGCACTCGATAGCATCAGGCCCTGCGGCTTGCCTTGGTCAGGTAGAGCATCCGCCAGTCCCTCTTGCCTGATATGGAGACCATGCTCAATGCCTGTCTGGCACGTGCTCTACCAACTCATGCTCAAAGAACCGGCGGGGTATCATTACTTCTATGCAAGCTTTCCTCTCCATGACAATCACGTCTCCACAACCTAGGTGATCCAGGGCCGGTACTCCATGATCCAGACATGGCATCAGCCATCAGGCCCCTACACCCTCAGCCGGGTTGCTGGCCTCAGCAGGTGTCCCCTCCGTCGCGCTCGCACCAGCTCTCCTCTTCTGGAACTTGCCCCTTGCAGCGATCTTACCCTCAGCAGGTTTCGCCCGCCAGGCTGTAAACACATATCCCTCCGCGCCCCCGCGGGCCGTCATAATGGGGTGTGTCCTGCCTGGCAAGACTTGCCACTTCTTTGCCTTGCTGGTATGCAGCTGTACACCCAGCAAGAGTGTCGGATTGAGAGGAAACTCCTCCGTGCCCTCCCACCGCTCGAGCTCTTCCGGCGTCTTGCCAACGGTGTCGGGACGCCCGATGAAGGCGGCCCGCCGAGCCACGCTGAAGCAGTCAACGAGTTTGGCCAGCGGCTCGACGTGCGGGCTGTAGATGGCGACCGGGGCGCCGCCGTCGAGGAGCGGGAGAAGGGGACGCAGCACCGAGATGGGGTCCATAGTGCTTGCCACTACAAGTCCGCTGAAGCCGCCCGCCCGTGCACTGTCGACGATGTATCGTGTGCGTGCCCAGCGCCGTCGCTTGCGGTGGTAGTTTCCACGGCGGTTGGGTTTCCAGGAGGCGATCTCCTCGGCACTCTTAGACGGGGGCTCAGTGCTGTAGACGGAGTCGAGTTCGGGCTCAAGCAGCTGAAGCCAGGTGAGGGTGAGGAGGTGATTGAGTAGTGGGTGTGGCGGGTGGCTCGGGTTGGTGCTGTCGAAATGCCAGTAGTTGAGGTGGGTGAGATTGGGCTGACCATTTGTGTGGACCAGGGTCATGGTGTTGGTGGAGCTGTAGGGAATGTGAAAGTCGGATTTTCGAGGTTGTGGCTGTCGGCGTCTCTTGAAGGGTTTTAGGCCGTCAGAGGAGCTCGGTCGTGAGGCCGGTTCCCCAGAATCCTTGGGATTTCCTGCGTGGTCGCGCTTGACGGGTAGAGCAGTCTCCTGTGTGTTCGCCATGGCGGTGTCCTTGACCTCGGGAGCCTTTGCATCGCTATCCGGCTTTGCGACACCATTCGGGCGTTCTTGCGAGGCATTCTCCGCACTCTTGGCCTCGGCCGGGTGCAGGACACCCATCCTCTCCGCCAATGCTGCCACCAGCAGACCGCCCGTGTCGTCTATGACCAGATATCTCGTGCCCTCAGGTTGCCTTGGCTTCTGCACATCCTCGATCTCCATATCACCGGTCATGTCCTTTGGTGGTACCTCATCAAGCGCCGCGAAATCCACTCCACTAAAGTGAACATTCGCCCAGCAGCCGACGAGCCCGATCATTTCCTCCCTCATCTCCATAATCTTACTGCCGTCCCTCTCGCCCATCCAGAAATTTCCGAAGTTGTTCACATCCACCGGCAAGACCGTAAACCTCCTCAGAAACTTCTTTTCCTTCAACAGCTTGTACTTGGCCATACTGAAAGTGGTCTTCTGGTCCATGCCGGTATGCGCCAGCATGAGCTTCGCGATCAGGTCCTGGCCCGAGTCCGTACCGTCGCGCTTCAGCGCCTCGATCTCCTCCCATGTCAGCGTCTGCCGCGCGTTGTCGTCTATGATCTCGCGGTTCGACCGAACGACCACCGCACCGGTCTCGCTGTCCACCAGACTGTACTCGACGCCATCTGTCGCTGATATTATGTTGTCCTCGGGAGCGGCGCTGTCTTGTCGCGAGGAGGTGGACTCTTCCGCTATTACGTCGGCGTGAAGCTCGGAGGCGGGCACAACGCGCAGGCGCGTGAAGGAATTGCTTAACGCATCCTTATCCTGGAGCTCGTAGGTGAGGTGGTAGGGACGATTTATTATGAGATTGCTCGGAAAAGAGCCATATCTGCCCAAGGAAAGAGTTCTAAGGTCGGCACGTCAGCACGTCAGCATTCCACGATGACCGGCGGAAGGGCAATTCCAGCGAGAGACGGGAGGGACTACTTGCGTATTTGGGATGATCTGAAGCAGCCGCACGCTTCCGTTAGGAAGCCGGAGCAGCACCCAAACATTGGGCTTGATCAGGGAGTGTGTTCCCATCTTCAACTGCTTGGTGGTGAGAAGAACGCTTCTCGTCAATGTCTGCTTAGAGAGTCGACAAAAAAAAAGTTCGCTGACGAAAAATTCGGAGCGGCTACTTAGTGGGGTTGAGGTTCACATCTAGGTCCCTGCCGTCCCCCGCACTGCAGTAGGGTTTCACTGTAGTAGACCTGCGGGGACGGCCTGCTATAGTACAGGATGCCCCCAAGCCTCCGCAGCAGCGGCTAGATCCACGAGTTTATTCGGACGACTGGAACGCCAGTAGAATATACATATACAGTTACCTGCTTGACAACATTCGACCTAGCTGGATCCCCTTGGGCTGCAGTCCACGGTGCTCTGTACCACTATCTGCTTCGTCTATTTCGATGTGAGCGTGAGTCCTATTATCTTGTATCCTCGTCTTCTCCCTCCTCGACTTAGATCGTAGCCTGGCTCATCTTGCAGCAGGGATCAGTGGGCTGCATATCCCGTATATCGGTTCAACTCAACATTTATTTAGCGTAGATCATAATTGCAATCTATCTGATGCCCTGGACAGATTTTTGCCAAGGTGGGGGTCCCGCAGCGCTCTCAGTCAAAGTCTCATTTTCGATAAGGCAGCTCGTAAGACTGTGTCCTTGTCTACCTACCCTGCTATTCCTGATAATAATGAAAGAATAAAATAAAAGTCAAAACCCTGGGAGGAAGGCTAGTTTCTAGCTGAAAGCAGATTCCCATTGGCGTGGGAGGACGCAGATGGCCGCGCAACGGCCTGCAGCACTTTGTAGCTCATGTGAAGCAACATCCCCTAGTAGCGAATCACTGCTCAAGCCCCTGCTGGATCTGATCAGACAAGAGTAAAAATGTGAGACTTTCTTCGCTGTACATCCTCCCAGGGGTGAGTGCCCTCTCAGTGACACTACGCTCTATCGATGTGGCTGATTATAGTCAGTCACTGGCGTGATGAGCAGCGGCAGTTAGAGCTTTGGTGAACTAATTACCGCGCGCCTTACTCTAGACAATACTCCGCTTTCCGGGGGATGAGAAAGGAGACGCGATGTCACATCCTAACTCCCAAAGGTCGCTGCTCTGATCTCGTTTACTACTATGATTAGCATATCGGTAGTAGTGCAGGGGGAGAATGATGAGTACTCACCTCGTCGTGATAACTACCATCCGTACCCTCGGTAGAAGACCTACCATGGGCTGCGGCAAAGCTGCAACTCATTTCCCCAGCCTTCTTCTTCCCTTTGCCTCTGCCTGGTTTCTTGGTTGGAGACTTCGCGGCCTCCGCAGCCTCCCGGTCCAAGCTCTTTCTCAGACTGTAGTTAGATGACCGGACGTCGTCTGCTGATACGTCGTTTACTAAGAGCAGCAATGTTAGAAATTCAGCCAGTCCACCCCAAATACAACATTAACGCAACTGAACTTACTCACCTCGAAACGTGAAATCTCGGATGATATCTTCCACGGTATACCTGCTCCTTGGATCATGGCATCTCAGACTCTTGTTATTAAAGTGACTCAGAGCTAGATCATCTTCAAAAGGATGCCGTCTGAACCGTTCTTGGTGATTTGTATCGACTTGGTTACTGAGATTGCATCTGACGACATACCAACCAGGCCCACACCTCTCGTCAGCAAAGATGTATTCCTCGTGCATGACCTCGAACAGTGAGAAGTCTTTTGTCACTTTGTCCGAAGAGCCACTTCGGACAGCAGCCTGTGGGGAACTTCTCGCTCTCTTTGACGGGGACCCGGGGTTCTGCTGGTCCTCTGCAGAGTTGCCGCTGAGGGCTCGCTTGCCATTTGTGCGAGGGCCTGTGGAGTCTCCATCGCCGCACGATGTTAGAGTCCTGGTATCCCTCCGAATACAAGACGGCCCGGCTACAGTCGTCATCCCATTCGTTCTTGAAATGACCGGCGTCATCGGCGCCTCAGGTACAAACGTCGTAGCGCGGGGTGGCGGGCCCATGTTCGTTATTAGTTCGCAGCGGGTTGCGGACGGAGATGTCTCCAGGCCCATGGTGAAGGATCGGGCATCTGTGTCGTTGCCGTGGTTGTCGACAGTGACTGGATCCGTAATGCGAGCCGGGGATTGATAGATCGCGGGCCCGCCGAGATGCGACAGAGACTCGTAGAGTCCATGAAGCTTGTCCTCGATGAAACCTCGGAGGACAATCTCAGCCTTCTTCTCACCTTCATCTTCGGTCATGATTCTCCGCAGACGGTTCTGTCTCATGACAATCGCGCTGAGATGTTGGTTTAATTCATCGACGTGTTCATTGAACTCCTTGTCCAGTACAGGCTTCCATTCTCTTCTGATCTCGTTAAGATTACGAGTCAGCTTGTAACTGCTAGACAGCGGCTGGCGTACTTCATCATCGGTTCTGTTGTCGATTTCCATTGGAAAGATCGTAAAAGCCTTTGTGGCCCGAACCAG
This sequence comes from Endothia cerciana, assembly GCA_026119935.1. Taxonomy (NCBI): domain Eukaryota; kingdom Fungi; phylum Ascomycota; class Sordariomycetes; order Diaporthales; family Cryphonectriaceae; genus Endothia; species Endothia cerciana. The sequence continues at coordinate 260,456 of JALRMH010000053.1, forward strand.
ACAGATTCCTGCAATGATTTTTCTTGGGGGGGGGGGGGTTGAGCACTGAGAGGAAAAACCGTGGGTGCTGTTTTGGATGTTAATCGATTTATTGGCAGTAAATGCAACTCGATCAACTTTTACAAAAGCATTGGATGGGAAGAAGAAAGCACCATGAGACCTAGAGAATGTTTCTTGGTGAAAGGGAAAATGAAACAAGTTTTATATTCATGGCAGCTCACCCTAGCCACCTCTCGGGACCAGGTGATTGGTGACATGCTGGTCGGCCCGTAAGTGTAAAAATTCCAACCGGCAACAATGCAGAGTGGGAGGGGTAGAGACGAGCCGAACAACACTGTCTCTGCCGCGCCAAGTGATGTTTAAGCGAGGCCCCTTGAAACGGATACATGAAGGACGGCCTGCATGGGCGCTAAAATGTCCTTTGATTCAGGCAGTTCGTGCTCTAGTTCCAACAGCTTTCCGAACCAACACGAGCTAGAAGTAATAGAGTTTTGAGGATCCTCGTGAAGTACCAGATAAACTTTAAATGCATATAGCTAGAAACACCTGGAAAATCCCGCGCATTATCTCATGAGCACCCGGAGAGGAATCGGGAGGAAATCATGTGTGTAGTTGGATGCCAGAGGAGCCAGCGGCCAGCTCTCCATTTGCGGACCATCTCATGTTGCATTGACTCATGTACGAAGGTCTGGACCAAAAGTCTTGATGCGCTGGCGGAGGTCCTAAACCCCGACGTATCTACTTTTCTACGGAAATAAGCCCTGTGTCAGGATACTCCTTGATCCCCCTCTCCGTCTGTTCCATCTCTCTTTATTTTTTACTCTAGTGCTAATTTATCATTATGGTGAAATACTGTATTGCAACTAGGTCTCAGATCCTAGCCCTTCTTGCTGCTGGCTTGGATTCTGACAGCATTACGGCCCAGACTGGCATATCTAAACAAACTCAACAACGGTTCTGGAAAAAAGCTCTTACTCGTGGCTTTGATCCGGCCCGACGGCCTCTTCTTATCCTTGACATCTATGTTGAAGATGGTTCTCGGTCCGGACGACCTCGGAAACAAGACGAAGAGAAAGATGAGGTACTCGCGATTATCTAAAAAGACCGGTATGGCTGTGAACTCTCCTGCGAAGCAATTGCTGAGAGACTAGGTGATCGGATTTCTGCAATAACAGTGTACTGGATCCTTATAGAGGCTGGCCTCTCAAAAACTAAGCCTACACGCAAGCCTGGTCTCTCAGCAGAGATGAAGAGACTCTGTCTTGAGTGGTGTCTTGCACACTAGCACTGGACTCTTGAAGACTGGAAAAGAGTAGTGCGGAGCGACGAGACATCTGTTGTGCTCTGTGTTAGGCGTGGTGGATACCGAGTCTGGCGAACTCAAGAAGAACGAATGACAAAGAGTGTGATCCGAGAACGCTGGAAGGGCTATTCAGAGTTTATGTTTTGGGCGTGCTTTTCCTGGTATGCAAAAGGGCCCTGCCACGTCTGGCACCCAGGGACAGCTCAAGAGAAGAGACAAGCTCTTCAAGAGCTTGAGGAGCTAAACTCTGCAGCTGAACCAGAGGCTAAGGCAAGATGGGAGGAGAAGGAGGCATTACGATATGCTGACGCACAGGAGAAGAACCCTCGGACTGTGCGGCATCGCAAGTGGAAATTTACCGAGAAGAACGGCTGCTTAGTCCGAGGAAAAGGGAGAGGGGTTGACTGGTATCGCTACCAGAAAGAGATTCTCATTAATAAGTTCATCCCCTTTGCAAAGCAGCTAGGTCCGAAGACCTTAGTTCAGGAAGACAGAGCTCCTAGCCATGCCCATGCTGCACAGGCTGCTGTCTATTCTTTCTACGATGTAAAGAGGCTCTTTTGGTGTGGGAATTCGCCAGACCTGAATATGATAGAGCCTGTCTGGCCTGAGTTAAAGAGGCGTACAACAAGGTCTGGGCCACCACAGGACCGAGCTGAAGCTGACAAGGTCTGGAGGAAAGAGTGGGAGAACTTTGAAACATCTCGTCTACGTGCTTTTGTAGAGAGAATTCCCTGGCATATCCAGCAGGTTATTAAGTGTAAAGGCGGGAACGAATATATGGAAGGGAGAAATAAGGAGGTTGAGAAGGCCTTCTGTAAGCTTAGTTTACTGTACGATAATCTGTTTTGGCTTATTTCCGGTAGAAAAGTGGATGATGTAGATAATCCCTGCTCGTCAAGACTTTTGGTCCAGACCTCCGTATAACTGTCCTTGTCATAACATAGAGCGTGGATGGCCTACCAAATAGCAGTCCCTGGTACTTCGGTCTGCAACCAGAAAGCCTTTACTGTACCATTAGGGAACCAACAACACGACGGGACCAATCAACATACTTCAAAATTGAGCTCTGGGAACCAACTTGCATATTTAGTTCAGCCCCCATCCCATCTTCTGCGAGATACCGCACCAGGCTCAGGCCGGGGCTGGCAAGAGTCTGCCTATCAATCGGAGGCCTCTGCTCCAGGCTTTGCCTTGTCCTTATCGTAGTGTAGCTTTGTGTCCAGCTCTTGCAACACTGGCGGGATCTGGCGCCCAGACATGTTGTAGCCTGATGAGTTGCCCTTCTGGAATTTTGGTTCTATGTACCTGTAACTACTTCTGCATTTTCTGAATGCTGGGCCTGTATGACTCATAGTCCGATGGACTCCACGTGTGGGACAATCTCTGCTGTGAGAACGATTCTTTCCTTTGTCGGACGTTGCTCGACCCCGCCTGGATCTGCCATCATATCGGAAACAAGCGGTTTCCGCAGGTCCACGTACAGCATTTCTCTCCGGCAAATTTCTGCTTTGCAAAGAGTAACGTCCCGCGATGAGGCGGTCAAGAACGCCTGCCGGCAGCTTAGACAAGGCTGCCGACAAGCTTACCCACGTGCCTACCAGATGACACCGCAAAGACCTGTTCTCAGGAAAAGGCCATGGTTCATGATGATCACTGCACACAGATAGATGATGGGGGCTATCCAATAGACAACGATCCCACAGGAGAATTTCCGGAAGGAGAGTACCCAAGGGTGCATATTGAACTCATTTCACATATGCGGGTAGTTATCCTTTTCCTTTCGAGTGGGGTTATGGATTCGTGAGTCTATTTATCAACGAAAGTCTATGCCAATGCAAAGGACTGGGGTCTTGAATTCAGATTGGTGCTCTGAAGCCTGAATCGTACAGACGTTTTCACTGCAAAGGCGCCCCATATCCGCAATTCTCGTCGAATTTGTGTCCGAGCCACATTGAGGAGGCCCGCGGGCCCAAACTATGGCACTGAAATGGTTCAGACCATGAAATTCAGACCAGGGTATGAGACAAATCATCACAGATCAGCCTCGTCCATATTCCTCACAAACATACTGTACCACTGCACACCCTTGACGTGTGCCACCATACTGACCCGCTCGTCGACAGTATGAATTCCACCAAGACCGGCATCCTGCTCCTCGTCGTAACCAGGACCGTATCGGTAAATGTTGCTTGTCAGGTCCCAGTAGTACCTGGTGTCTTGTCAAGAGTCAGCACTGTAGGCATCCGAAGTTCGAGGTGGTAAGTTCCAAATACCTGTGTTTCCAGTAGACAATGCCGGGGCCATGATCAACTCTTCCCCGTAGAGAGCACGCGTGGTCCCCGACAAGATTGACCAAGCGGTTGTCTCGCCGTCGTAGGTGAAGGGAGAAACAGGAGCCGGCTCAAGGGTCGAGTGGAACGCTACCTTGAGCGTGATAGAGCTGGGCGTCTCTCCGTCATCCTCCGGGAATGTATGCAGAGCGAGATTGAATTTTTTTGCCACCTGGGCCACAACCTTCGTGATGTGAGCCTTGACGTCCGAAGTGTGATCACCGACATTGACCCGGTGGTTGACGGTGAGGACGGTACGCTCCGGTAGGGCGTTGATCTTAGCACCGCCGCCAATGAGATCAGCTGCCTGGGACGTCGTAAACAAATATTTAGTGTAGTCTGAAATCTTCGCGGCCTCCAAAGCTAGCCTGTCCTTCTTGTGGCACACATCAGCATCTTTGGAATGGCGATGTCGCAGCTCTCTCTTCAGCTTGTGCGGGAAGTCTGGCGAGTAAGCAGCACCACACTGCAGTAGGCCCAGTGTAGGATTCTCGTCATGGAGGTGCGGCTCGTAGGTATTGGCCTCGAGGTGCGTTATCAGTTCCCCCATCACACCAATGCCGTTGTGTTTCGGTGGCACAGAGGAGTGACCGCCGGGCATCCGAACAATGACGTCGACGTCGATGTAGCCCTTCTCTGCGACCGCAGGCAAAGAGAACAGAGTTCCCCACTCCTTATTTAGGCCTGAGCCTTCGTCGACAATGATGGCCGCCCCGTCTTTGCCGTACTTGTCCAGAATTACCTGCGCGAGGTGGCCGGCACCTTCTGCACCCGAGATCTCCTCATCAAAGCCGAATGACAGCACCACGGTCCTCTTGGGCGTAAACCCGGCATCAATTAGCAGCTCGACCGCTTCCAAGATTCCGATCAGGTTGTTCTTGCAGTCGGCGGCACCACGACCCCACAAGAAGCGGCCGTCAAACTGGCCGCTCCATGGTGGATACGTCCACTGCTCAATGGTCGACAGCTCAACAGGGACCGTATCTTGATGAGCCATGAACACAGTCGGCTTCAAGCTCGGGTCTGAGCCCTCCCAGGTGTATAGCAGCCCATGGGTGTTGACTTTCTCCAACTGCAGCGTGCTGTACACAAGCGGAAATGTCTGCTCTAGATATTGTGCAAGATTGTACATGACGTCCCAACGCGGGTCCTCGCCAATCGGGCCCATGGTGTCGTACGATTGCGTCGGGATCTGCACAGCGCCGGCTAGACGTGGCACGCTGGCATTGAGGAACTGGGGTGAGGCGAGGTACTCATCCATCGAGTCGAGCGCAGGGCTCTTCTGGCTCGGGAAGAGAGGGTCGACCTGACGGCATTGCTGAGCGAAGTCTGTTCGATCAGAGTGATGCGGGCGATGGAATGGGAAGAACGCGCCCAGGAAGGACATTGTCCAACAAAGGCGCAGAAGCGCAAGCGCAGCAAGCGCCGCCCATAGCTTTGGCCATCCAGAACGAGGCGGGGGCGGGGTCATCTTGCGCGCCTCTATAGGGCTCTCGCCCTGAAGCAAGGGCAGCTTTTCGTTGGAAACCATTCTCTTGAGCTTGTGAGAAACCCACAGTCTTCAATGGCAGGACGTTGAAGAGAAAGAAGGGAAGAGGGAGATAAGACTGGTGGTTGAGTAAGACGCCGGGAATATGTCACCGAGTGGAGATCGTACTAGCCGTCTATGATAGCATCGCGAACGTTGATAGCAAACAAGGATGTTCGGCTGCCGCTCTCTCCGCTATCGCTCCTGATCCTATCCACATCTCCAACTCTATGCCATATTTACCCACTGGGGTATCTCCTCCACGTTAATTCATAACCCGTACAATCTGTGGGAGGCTAAACAGCAACCCCAGCACAGTAATAGTATGGCCCAAACCATCCTTATTCGCACGTAAGTATCCAATTGAGCAGGGATGCCAACTCAGATTATCTCTGCCTTGCACTTAAGATGGATGTAAGACCGCCCAGTGGTCAAAGATGTTGCGCTGCTCAAGCATTTTAGACAGGGTCGATAGCCATCGGGCACAATGCGCCTCGACAGAATAGAAGGTGTCTCTCACATTCTACCGTCTTATAAATGACTCGGTCTTTGGGTCTGTTCACTAGAAGGGGTGTTTTCGGAGGCTATTGGTCTTTTGTTGGGTTTTCAAATATATCTACAACGGTCTTATTTATTCCCAGCTCGACTAGACGAGTGGGTTGCATATCAAGTATTTGTAGACAGCCTATATCTCTTCTAGGGGCCCGGACCGTCGAAAGGAATGGGCAACCTATGTAAGGATGCTGTCCTGTGAGCGCTAGAGTACTCTAGGCCTCGCGTTGCACCTAGGAGACGCTCCAAGGTGCCGTATTCATCTACGTGCTTGGACAAGTCGAACATTGAACATGCACAGGTAGCACTTTGGCCTCTTGGTGACGAGTTGCAGTCCGACTAACACTCCTGCAAAATGGATCGCCCTCCATATGTTCTGTGAGACCGTTATATCCGCGCGGATATCGTGCTTGTTTCTGGGGACAGGTTACCTAACGTCCGTCGATGTCAGGATGCAATGTGCACATGTAATCTATTCCATATCAAGCCTAAGCTTCTTGGCTATGTCTCCAGTCTCCCGCCTCCTGACCAACTAAGTAAGTGAAGATTCCAACCATTTCAAGGGTGCATTTACCTTTAGCAGCCACTATATTGACTTCGTCTTCGCGAATGCCGGCATCGTGGAGCAGTCCAGCTTCTTCACACAGCCACAAACCGGATTGGGCGTAGTCCTAGAGCCTAACTTGGCAACCGTCGATTTGAACCTCAAGGCCTGCTCAAACACTGTTCATATTAATCACCAGTATGTTCGGAAACCACCTCAAAAGGGGGGGCAATCGTCATGACTGGAGGCATTTCCAGCAACTGGCTGAGTCGTTCCGCGCCTATGTATATAGCTTCGAGGTGTATGTGACCAAAGCTCGCCCATTGCCCGGACTCTACTTCCGCCACGTAAGCCTCTGAAGAGCAGCAGACGCCTGAAATTGACATAAATCCCGGAAGAATTCAAGGCCAGGACAAGGCAGCAGGCCGTACATGCCCTGGTACTCGGGAGTAGAGTTCCTTGCGAACACAAGGAAACCAAGGGATGTCCAGGCCTCCGGAATATTGGCCAGGTCGAACATTACCGCGTGTTGTCAATGACAAACATCGTGAAGTACCTTGATCGTGCTGTTGAGAGGCCTTTGACTTACAAATCAAGCCTGATGTAAGACGTGTGCATAGCCAGAGCCCCGGTGCTGACATCGTCCCAGCTTACTGTAGCAACAGTGTTGCTCACTTCATCAACAGCTTGAAAGGTTCCGAAACTTCGGGATATGACCCATTACGACGTCTTCCACTTTTATATTCACCCTCAGGACACCGAAAGCGGTGAAGATCCAGCTTACCAGGCTCGTGGGTTGGTCTAACAGAGACAGAAACGGCCGAGCCCGTGTAGGCTTGAGAAGAATCTAATGAAAGGAGAGATGACCGACTGAACTGGTCAGCATGCAGAAGGATGTTTGAGACCAAGGTTGATGGATCAAGAAGTCGGATGCTGATGTCAAGAAACACTTGCATTTTGAACAAATATGGATCCCACTCTGAGCAACCAGCAAAGGTAGGGGCGACTCCAAGAATAGGGCAGTTCTTGGGGCTAGTACCGGTTTATACATATATCAACAACAACAACAACAACAACAACAACAACAACAACAACAACAACAACAACAACAACAACAACAACAACAACAACAACAACAACAACAACAACAACAA